>AWUE01015895.1:0-180237 GCA_001974825.2 Corchorus olitorius | reverse complement strand
CTTTTATTAATTAATTATTTAGTACTACTACCATACTATCTTATGATATTGATATGGATCAATCTTCCTCTCCCCTTCCCTTTTTTCTTAATTGAAGAATGATGGGACTTTTGAATTTTGATGATTTAAACAATTTCTTTGTTATCTACCCTAATTACCTAGATTCCTATTTATAAGTCACTATTTGATTAAATATAATCAATCTTTGATTATTATTCCTTCTATTCCTTTTTATAAGTTCCCTTCTAGAAGCATTTTTATCCCAAAATATAAGTCTTATTTATAAATCCAATGTATAATTTACTTAACTTACTCAAGTTACCCTTATTAGTGGTAACAAAATTTATGAAGAGAGATAGTGAGTGGGATGAGGAGAAAGAGTTAGTGGGGGGAGAGAGAAGAATGGCAAACTTGGAAGGAGAAGATAAAGGATTATAGAATTTAGAGCTTTAACTATATTTCTTAATATTTGCAATACAGTTGAAAGAGACTTATAAAAAGGGACAGAGGGAGTATTTATAAAAAAAAATTTTAAAATTAAAATTTTTAAAAATATGTATTAAAAAATTATTTTGATTTATATTATTTCAAAAAAAATTGATCAAAGTTCAAATATATTTAACTTTTTATGACTTATAATAAGGAACGAAGGAAGTAATTAAGTAATTATTTTTTATTATTTTGAATCTTTGATGAATAATATTCCAATCTCATTACTCTCCTTCTACTTCTATATAATTGTCTCTTTCTAGTAAAAAAAACTTTATTTTGACTATTATTTATGAAAAAGTATTTATAATTAAGAGTTCAAAAAACTTTGTATTAAAATGTTGATTCAATTTAAAGGTTTATAAATATTGTTTTTAAAAAATATTTTGTTTTATATTTTTTAAATACATAAAGATCAAAGATAAGAATAGTTTAACTATGGAGGTTAAAGTACCAAGCAGGTCCCTATACCCTCACTCATTGTGCAAACATGTCCTTATAGCCAATTTATGGGTCATTTAAGTCCCTCTATTATTGACTTATTGTTAAACAAGTCCAAATCCTAAAAGGTGTTAGGTTTTTCCGTCCAGACGTGCTGACATGATACGAATCCTAACCCACCCGTTGACATGTTTGTGATACATGGAAATTTCAAATAAAAAAGAAAATCAGTTTTTTTTTTCATAATAAGTCATTTTTTTACTGTTATTCAAATTATCTATTCATAATTTCTTTTTTCTGAATTTTCTGATTTTTTATTTGAAAATTTCATGTGTCATTAACACATCAGCATATAGGCCAAGAAATATGTCACGTAGGCAAATTTGGATGAAAAACTTAACATTCGTTAAGGTTTGGACTTGAATAACTGTAAGTCAATAGTAGAGGGACTTAAAAATGACCCAAAATTGGCTGAGGGACTTATTTGCACAATGAGTGAAGGTACTGTCGGGTACTTTTACCGCCTTGAAGAGACAATTATACGTGGACAAAAGGAGTATAATAAAGTGTTACTCAACCCGCTTGTGGAGTTCAAAATTTATACTGTTTGTGTATCAAATAATTACTCATATATACATATACATACATATATATATATATATATATATTACTAAATTTACTAAATAGTATTTGAAAGACCCAGGAAATTTACCAAAGGCCCCTTTTGAGGATCGATGAGGAGACTCCATTTGAAGTTTTTTTTTGTCCTTTTCTGTCTTTTCTCACTTGCCAAATTACTAAGAAGATCTAGGTTAGTTTCTAGCCAGTTCTTGCCCTTGAACCCTTTTTTGTAATTATCCTTTCCTTTCACATGAATGTTATAATAAATCATATCCCCCTTAATTATCTAAAATTGTAACCTCTCTTCAGGCCTTTCATGTCCATATGAAGAAGAGAGTAAACTTAGTTTTTGTTTAAGTGCTACACACTTTAGAGGAGGAAACAAAATTGAAGCTATTGCACTTGTCCATGTACGAACTAATATTTACTATTTATTGTTAACTTTAGGGCATATGCTCAATGTTAATAATATAGCCTTTTAAAGATGCAACACATTTAAAATCATAGTACTTTCGAAATTTCCTACGTATCAAACAATTTAAATCGAATGAAAAATTGTTCAAAAAAATAGATTGCAGAACGTCCGACGCGCCAGCGCGGGCCGATCCACTTGTATAAATTAAGTTTAATTTTTTCAATCTAATTCCTATGAAACATATGTCACCCTTCTAGATCCACACACGCACACCCTATATTTATACCCTATATATAGTTTTTATTTTTTATATCAAGAATATAATTCCGAAACTAATTGCTTTCTAGATGGAAGTGTGAAATATTGAAGTATTTCTTACAAATGCGTTTTTGGAGAGCTGAAATATGTGATTTCACCTTTTATCAAGATAAAGGTTGCTTATATATATCTCGACCAATAAACAATTGGTCTGACTAACATTTAGGAGGAATTAGTCCTCACTTTCACGTGGCGTTGCATGTGACCAATCTGTTTTAAATTGAATTAAGATTAAAATGTTAAACATACTACTAATTTTTTTAGCAAAAAAAAAAAAGCATACTACTAATTTTGTCCAAAAGAAGGCTATTATTAGAGCTGGCAAAATTTCACCTGTGTGCAGGTATTCGACTCGACTGTCTAAAACCAAACTTGATCCAACTCAATTCGACCAAAAAAGGCTCAATCCAAAACCGAAATAACCTAACCAAAATCCTTAATGACCCGGAGCCGATCAAGCCGTGAGATTAATCTGAAATTACTGGAATTCGAAAAGACATGAACCTGAAAATCGAAGGCTCAAATCCGAAATTATTGAAACCATATGACCCAAAACCGAAAAAGACACGAACCAAAATTGATCCAAACCTATAAGGTCCGATATTTGAGCAATCCGAACCCAACCCAACCTGAAATAGAAAATTAACCGACACGATCAGCTCATTTGTATATACATTGGGTTTTACTATCAAAGTATCAAAAGAAATTATCGCACATAAAAGAAAAATATTAACAAAATAAAACAACAAATTTAAATATCATGCAAAAAATTAATTATTAGTCAAATAAAATAATTGCACGTTGGGAAATAATAAATTTTAATCATAATACATTAAACTGTCAAATAGAAAGATATCAATCACAATAATTTTTCAAATTAAAATGGTAAAAATAAAACAATTATAAAATATTAAATTTAATTAAATGAAAATAGAGTTTTTAATAAAATAACGATGTATATTAAAAAATTTTAATATATCCAAATTTTATTGAAAAATAGTAAAATGGTAAAAATAAAGTAATTATAAAGATATTAGATTTAATTGAATAAAAATAGAGTTTTTAGTAGAAATAAAACTACAATAGTTAAGCAATGGCATTTAAGGAAATATATTTAAAAAATGAGGATATGATGGGTAATTCAAAAGTTTTACAAAACTCGTACTTTTATATATAGTATAGATATATAATGTGGTAATTTATGAGTTGGAATGATACTCAGTGGATATAAAGGAATGATCTTAATGTTTTAATTTATTAGTAAGTGTTTTTGTCATTGTCACTATTCGACCTAATTCATCTCAATTGAAATCTTCAAACAATTTAGTTATTTCTCTCAAATGCTTGATAAACAACTTAATAAGATAAGTATGTACTTAATTGAAGAACTTTTTTTTCTTATATAACATGATTGGTTTTAAAACTCCAAATTTTCTAGTTTAGACTATAGTTTTTTTTTTGGCACAAAGTTTAGGCTATAGTTTAGACTTTAGAGTGATGGGTTTGGTTAATTTTGGTTTACTTTGTTGTTTAATGGTAGTAATTGGTATAGGTTGATTGGATAAGTAGAATAGCTAGATGAGGGGCTCATTAAATGTGATACCTATAGCAAAGAACAAGAATATTAATTACTTTATTGCACTACATTCTTGTGATTATGATAATGTAATTAATTTATAAATAAATTTAATATAATGACTAAAAAGGAAAATATCTATGTCATATAATTTAATGAAATTTGGTTGTGACCTAGTAATTCAAGTTGAATGAATCATAACAACTTTTTATTTTAATTGAACAGGGAAGCTAAGCTATCAACAATAAGAGGCCATAGCTATTGATTATTTAGTAGTACTCTAATGAATTGAATATCGGATATACTTCCCGATTAAAAATATTCAGATTTTATTACAAATTATTTAAGCAAATAAACAATGATAATAACAATGGAGAGGTCTACTGATTTTTCCAAGTCAATCTAATGGCTTTAAGTGAAACTGAACATTTGGAAAGAAAAATTGAAATAACCAGTGGACACCTAATAATCGTTAGATTGGTTTGGAAAGATCAATGGATCCTCTCCATTGCCCAAGTAACAAACCAATAAAAACCAATACAATATAATCTCGATAAATTAATACTCGATAAATTAATAACCTATCTAAAATAATATTTTACTCTGGTTCCAACTTGGGCCAATTATAAAAATATATACTATATATAATTAATAATTAATTATATACAAGCAAGGCGGCATGCGCTTGCGCTGCAGTCATCTTCTTATTAAGGCTATATTTTTGTAGTTGTTTAAGTCGGTTAGTAAGAAGATATTGCATTGGCTTTAAATTAATCAGTTAGGAGAAACTCATACATCGAAACAAATAATTCGCATATATAAAGCAAAACACATGATCTCTCTTTCATTCTAAAAGTGCATTACCTAAATTCTACTTCATCTCTAAGTAATTCATCAAAATAAAGCTAATATTCTACTCCTCCATCTCTAGATAATTCATCAAAATAAAGCTAATATTAATTGTTGCTTGAAATGTATGTTGATTATCTAAAAAAACATAGTATGTTGCGGGTCATTTTTTAATCTTGATTGCAATTGTTAAATTAATGAACTCGGGTAGGTGGAAGAATTTGGCTTCTGCATAAGGAAGGCCTAATTTTTTGCAGTCAATGAGCATGTATAATTGTCGTAGGAAAATTGAATTAGTTGAGAGCATTTGCAGGATCATATGTAATTTACACAATGCATCACAAAATGATTTTACTTAGCATTGGTAAACTGTGGTTTTGGAAATATGGAAATATACTAAACATACGCAACTAATAGAAACCTCAATAAAAAAGAAGTCGAATGATAAATAAAAAAAACTTTTTGTAAAATAAAAGATGAATAAGGAAATGTTAAATTTAAGTATCAAATAATATAATCAACAAATAAATCCAGATTTACCTCAAAATGTTGCAGTGAGAAGTGAAAACTCCCCACTTTAGGTTATGTCATCCTAAGGCGCTGCTAAATTAAATGGAAGGATCTTATCAACAACCACCTGTAAATTTTAGGAAACAAAACGGAGTTCATGTGAAACCAATTCAGAGAAATGTTAGGGAAGAAGAAACCCACCCAAATAGAAAAAAAGACGAAAGGAAAATAGAACTGGAATGTCAATAGTTTACCCATGAATCAACCATTATTGCGGATACATTTATAGCATCAATCCTTTGGAATTCCGGAAGAGGAGTTGAACCATTAAATCCTAATATCCACACACAATTAATATGTAATTAAAACATATTTAATCATAAATATAAAAAATAGTAAATTACAAAAAAGGACAGTAGGAAAAGTAAGGGAGGAAATTCATTGAGGGCCTTTTTAGTCACCCGAAAAGTGAGAAAAGACCAAAAAAGGCCAAAAGGAGGCACCACATTAATCCTCAATTTGGCCTTTAAGTAATTTCCATAGTCACTAAAAATAATATATAGTATATAATATATATTACATTACATATTATTTGGAACACTCAATGAAATTACTAAAGGCCCCTTTTGAGATCGATGAGGAGGCTCGGTTTGAATTATTTTTGTCCTTTTCTGTCTTTTCTCACTTGGTTAATTACCAAAAAGTACTATTCATGTTAACATTATTGCTTGAATGAATTTACTATTTGATCTCATGTTTGGCTTAATGAGGGGCTAGATTATTAAACATTTTAGCCTTTCTACTTCCACTTCTCATTGCAACATTTTGAGATAAATCTGGATTTATTTGTTGATTATATTATTTGATACTTAAATTTAACATTTCCTTATTTCTCTTTTATTTTACAAAAAGTTTGTTCTTTTATTTAACATTCGGCTTCCTTTTTCTTGATGTTTTTATTAGTTGCTTATATTTACTATATTTCTACCTTTCCCAAGAGCACAGTTAGCAATGCTAAGTACAATCATTTTGTAATTCATTGTGTAAATTACATATGCTCTTGCAAATGTTGTCAACTAATTCAATTTTCCTACGACAACTAGATCTGCTCCTTGACTACAAAAAATTAGGCATTCATTATGCTTATTCGTCCCGTTTTGGTCTTTTGCCATATGGATCATTAATTTTAAAATCCTTCCAATTTTAACACTTTTGCTTGAAATGCATTGTTTAGCATTTGTATGTAATTAATGGTGTTCCTACCATTTTTTCCTTAGTGCATTGTCTTTATATGTAATTTTAGCATTGAGATGTATTTAAATGGTGCTTCCACCATTTTTTCCTTAATTGTTAGTTTTGGCCTTAAATTTTATGTCTAAATTTTAAAAAATTTGTCTGTAGCGTAAACACAGACTAACCCACTTGTTAGTAATTAATTCCGATAAAATAATAAGATAATAATTTTTACAAAAATCCTTATATATATATATACATATATAGTCCCATCAATATTATAAATTAATAATTCTCTAAAATTTACATATATAACTAAGACAATTTAGTAAAATATGGTACAATTTAGTAAAATTTTCATGTATACATAATGCTTTATGTATTTGATCGGTCATGGTTGAATTTTGGAGACCTTTTAGATTTAAGAATTCTTCTATGTTGTTTATACATATAGTAGTTCCCTTCATCATTATGCATTGAATATCTATATAGTTCTAGTACAATTAACATAAATTAAGTGATTAGTATTAAATTTCTTTAAATTAGCCAATTGTTTGAATACTAAGTTATATTGTACAATGAATACATATGCATGTATATAAGTTATATTTATATACTCAAATTTATATGATGGTATATAAAATACTCTTTAAATTAATATTTTATTATTAATTAATTTATTGATTAGCTAATAACTCTCTAAATTAATAAATTTTCATGGTTCAAATATTATTAAATTATAAAGGTTTTACTGTATAAAGTTGTATTAAACCCACATATACAATAGGACTTGAACTTAAGACCTCACAATTTAGGAAGTATGCATTTTATTAGTTAAGTTAAATGCTTAGGTGCAAATTGCATTAAATTAAATGTTTATAGATAGATATTTTAATTACTATTTATATATGAAAAATGAGATTTTAATGAATGGTCGCCCGTGATTGGTTGGATTAGGTCGGATTGTTTTTTGGATTAGGTCGGATAATAATATACGGAAGTCAAGTATTTTTTTCTTTACGAATAAAAGGTCAAGTATTTAAATAGAGAAGCCTTAAAAATATATTTAGGGATCAAAGTGGACTTATAATAAAAAGTTGGGAGCATGATCGAGGGAAGTTATATATCCAATAGTAGTACCATAAATGGGAGAAAATTATTGTTGGGAGAGTTTAATTTTCAAAGTGGATTAATCTGGTTTGAACAAGATTAACTTATAAATATAACAAAAATAAAATGCATTTAAAGTTCCATTCGTCTCCTTCTTCGTAAAAAAAAAGGAAAAGAAATTTATTTGGAATCATTTGGTATTATTGGCAATTTCTATTTCGGCTTAATGGCAAAAAAGTTCCTGAACTTTTCCGTTAATGGAGGTTTTAAAGAACCAATAATTTGCAAAAGGGCTAATTTGACCAAAATTGAGAAATTAGGGGATTATTTGACCGTTACCAAAAAGTTCAGGGCCCTTTTTTTCCACTAGTTTTTACTGCCACGTGCATTGCACGTGGCACAACGTGTGTGAGCTAAATTATCTTTTCTACAATCCTTGAAAATAATAAGAGGTGAAAAATGTTTAAATACTTTAAAATAATAAGAGATGACAAATATTCAATTAATTCAATTAAATTAAAAATGAGAGCTTATTATATTATCAAAGTACACTGAAACAAACTGTCTTCGTCTTCGTAAATGATTGACCATCCTCACGCTAATCTACGATCTACATATGACATTAATAATCAAGTGTTAATGAATTGTGGTCTTTTAATATTATTTATTTAATGTAATGAAATTGTGTTTTGTTAAAGTAAAAAATTACCTTTGCGAAAGTAGAACTTTTTTATATACAACATTTTTTTGTATATGTTCCCTTTTGCTTCTTTGTATTTTTAGACTTGACCAAAACTTTTGTTGTAGACATGGAAATTCCCCGAGATAGCGCCACATATAGTAGTCCATGAGAGAAAACATTTTGCGGTAAATATACTCCAATATTGGGTATTGTTTGTCATTGAGCTTTGTTTATGGTCATAGCGAAACAAAGGCGGATAGGGAATTGTTTCCTTTCAAATTGGAAAGGCTATCCTTCATTTTCAGCAGGTGATAGTGGAATTCTCGGAAGAAGAACTTGTTTTCCAGCATGTTGGCCAACATCAATCTCTGGTTGTATTACGTTTTGACCAAAGTTTTTGCAGACCATTCTTGTTCCATTGCATAAACCGTAGGATGGATCCAAATTCCTGAGAAGTATGTCGGGACAAGTTTTTTTCAGCACCAAGCTATGCGGTGGCAAACCATTCGGTAGAAGAGTATGTAAGAATTCTTCCTGGTAATTGTTGTTCGAGTCATCAACTGCTTCATCAAAACTGTTGTATGTTTTACTCTCACCAGGAAATATTTTAATCATCTTGTCATTTATACCATCAACGTACTCATTTCTGGTTGCCAAAATCGCACAGTTGGTCATGTATTCAGCTGAAGTTGAATTATCATTCAAATCTGGGAAAATCGCATCGATCAAATCATTTTCATACTTTATAATCATCCGATCTGGTAAAAGTATCAAATCACCTTCTTTTGTAGGTTCTTCTCCATCACCCACTCGAAGGAGGAATTTGTCGAGGTCTTGGTCTCCTCTTGCTCTCATGTTCTTTTTCAATCTCAGTATCTCCATTTTTGGCCAAAGGTATGATCTGACCAAACTTTGATTGACTGTTCATTCCCTTGTTGCCCGGGGTGCAACGGGGAGCACTTGTCTGAAATCTCCTCCAAAAACAACCACTTTTCCTCAAAATGGTTCTTCTTGCACTGTTCTGTCGACTGTTTCTATTGCGAACTTTTTTGCCATTGGTGCTTCATCCCATATTATTAGTCTTGCTTTTTTTAACAGTTCGGTCTTTGCACTCTGTTTGGAAGTTGAACAAATACTTGTTTCCGTCGGTTACAGTGGTATGTCAAATCTCGAGTGCGCTGTTCTTCCTCCTGCCATTATTGTTGTCGCTACCCCGGAAGTTGCTGTAGCTAAGGCAATAAGACCTCTTGATCTGCGATATATTAGTAAAAATGTTAGTCGGATAAACATATTGTATAATAAATAATATGATTTTGATTATATTGGTTGTATGCTTTGATGATTGCTATTATTACCTTAAATTGGCCAGTATTGCACGATATAGAAACGTTTTGCCTATTCCCTCTAGTCCGTCCAAAAAAAAGAGTCCACTCTTTTTTTATTCTCCTCGATCTAAGATAGCCTTGTATGCAATTTTTTGCTCTTCATTTAGTTTTTCTGATGCGTGTAGATCTTCATGTGGGGTTTCAATGCTCAATTCATCTACAATTTCCTTGTGTGCGGAATTTCTGATATGCAGATTTTGATGATCAATTTTTGGCAAATCAAACTTCTCGATGCTCTTTCCCATGCTTTTAAGGTAGTACACAATGCTTTGTAATGTGCGTGCAATTTGCGTCTCTACTAAGTTTTCATGCATTCTCTTATAATCTTCAGACATTGCCTCAAAATAATCTTCCCACAGTTTTCTCACATCTGCTGGTTGACAATTGACGAATAAAGTTGCAAAGAGATGTCTTAGTTCGTTAGGCATTTGAAACGCAACAGCTTTCATCATGCATTCTGATATGTTCTGATTATTTGAGATGATTTTCGGTTTGATGGATTGCTGATCTGGGTTAGTCCATATATAGGGGGAAGAGTTTGAGATTATGTATTATCATAATTCTTATTATAGTTGAGCACAAATTCTTCAGTTATATATATGAACAACTTAATATAATTAATCTAAAATAAACTGTTTATTTAGATATAAGTTTAGAAAGAGTGAATTACTATTAAAATAAAATAAAAAAAAATTGTCATGAGGATTTAGTTGGGTTTTTAATTCCCAACTTAATAAATAATAGAAGTCTAGCAATTACAAAATTTAAGAGATCACATAGATTGGGTCCAAATCATTTGGTTCAAGAAGTTAAAATGTATAAAAACTTTTGAGATATATATTTCGTAGATTTAAGAATTAAAAAAAAAAGGAAAAATTGATTGATGTTGAAAAAGGAAAAAAGATAGTAGAGAAAATAGTCAATGGATTAGTAGAGTTTATAATTTTTTTAAATAAACGAAAAATTGAAAAGGGCAAAAAATAGTAGAGAAAAATAGTCAACAGCTTAGTAGAGTACTCTGGCAAAGAAAAAAAAGAAAGATTAGTAGAGTCGAACTTCTCTAAAAAATAAATACATTAAAAAATTGATAATAGAGTTTATAATTTTTTTAAATAAACGAAAAAGTAGAGAAAAATAGTCACTGAATTAATAGAGTACTCTGGCCAAAAAAAGAAGAAGAAAGATTAGTAGAGTAGAATTTCTCTAAAAAATAAATACATTAAAAAGAAGTCCCATTAAAATGACTTAAAAAGTCCAAATTATTTCCAACCAAAAAAGAAAAACGAAAAATTATAAGTCCGAATTATTTTTAATATATAAATAATAATAAAATTAACAAAATTAATTATTTGTATAATGACAGTTTTTAGAAATATATTAGAAAAATAAGGATGTAATAGGCGTTTTAAAAGTTAAATAAGGGTACAATTGGTGTTTCAAAAGTTTTATAAAACTCGTACTTTTATATATAGTATAGATTAAGCCTTTCTATTTTCGGTTGTCAATATTTTGTTTTATTTTATTTTTTTTAATGAACATGATATTGAAATAGATTAGACAATAGGATGTAGTCCTCTCCCTTCCCGTGAACCCACCCAGCTCATCTCAGGATTCGAATTCGGGATCTTCTACAAGAAGTTCCAAGTTTTAACTACTGAGGTGTCCCCTTGGGGACAATATTTTGTTTTGCAAACAAAGCTAAAAAAACGTTTAAAATATTATTTCGTTTTAAAAAAAATTGACAACCTTACAATGTGTTAAAAAGAAGTGAAAGCAAGATTTTGCTATTCCATAATTTTCCATAACACTTGATAACATATATACTAAATAGTATTTGAAAGACTTAGATAATTTACTAAAGGCCCCTTTTGAGGATCGATAAGGAGGTTCCATTTGAACTTTTTTTGTCCTTTTCTGTCTTTTCTCACTTGTCAAATTACTAAGAAGACCTTAGGTTAGTTTCTAGCCAGTTCTTGCCCTTGAGCCCTTTTTTGTAATTATCCTTTCCTTTCACATAAATGTTATGATAAATCATATCCCCCTTAATTATCTAGAATTATGTTATATAAAATCCTATCCCCCTTAATTATCTAGAATTCTAACCTCTTTTCAGACCTTTCATGTCCATATGAAGAAGAGAGTAAACTTAGTTTTTGTTTAAGTGCTACACAATTTAGAGGAGGAAACAAAATTGAAGTTATTGCAGCTGTCCATGTACAAACTAATATTTACTATTTATTGCTAACTTTAGGGTATATGCTCAATGTTAATAGTATAACCTTTTAAAGATGCAATACATTTAAAATCATAATACTTTAGAAATTTCTTACGTATCAAATAATTTAATTCAATAGAAAATTGTTCAAATAAGTAAATTGCTGAACGCCTGACGCGCCAGCGCGGGCCGATCCACTTGTATTGATGAATTGTAATTTTCATAGGGTGTTAAAGGGTTGGAAGTAAAAATATGGATGAATAGTAATATTTTAGAAAATAAATTTCTCAAATTAATCCACATATATATATATATATATATATATATATGTAGGTTTACCAAGGTAAGATGTCACTTGTTTATTAGATAGATGTTTTACTAACAATTATGAATTATTTGCTACATTCAATTATGAATTAACTCTATTTGTGAAATTCAAATATTCTCCACCGCCAAATCCATATTTCAGCTCGTTTCTTTCCTTTTCGGTATAATGATGTTTTCCCTTTAAAAAGTGACATATATACTATAATTTTTTTTTTGAAATTTCTCTCTCTATTCATATGTATTATATGTATGATTAATAAAGCGACAAAATTATTCTTTCAATAATAAATATTTAAAAAAAAAAAACTAATCAACACATGCCAATTATTTCAAGAAAAATGTTGATGAGTGTTATAGGCACTTGGTAAAGTAAGATTCATCAACATTTTAATTTTGATGAGTGTTATATGTCTTCAAAATGTTGATGAGTGTTATAGCCTTATAGGCACTCGGTAAAGTAGGACTCTTTTAAGTTGTAATGGATTGGACGTTGTTCTTCGATTTAATATTGTTAGAGTGGTAATATCTCACATCGTATAAGTGTGACATAATTGAGTGTCTTATATATAGGTCATGCCTCTCCACCTATTGTTAATTAGATTTAGGTTGGATGTTTGACATGGTATCAAAGCTCAGGTTTGTTCCGTTGGCTAGACTCAGTTGTCCACGTGTAGACCCGATGTGTTATTCCAGGCTAAATGTGAGGGGGCGTGTTAGAGTGGTAATATCTCACATCATCTAAATGTGACATGAATGAAAGTCTTATATACAAGCTGAGCCTCTTCACCTATTGTCAATTGGTTTTAGGTTGCATGCTTGACAAGTATAAAAATAACACAGTAAATAAAATATTTTTGAATTAAATATTTAATGTTATATATAGTATATATATAGAAGTTACTGGATTTTGAATATAAATTAAAATTCATAAAGTTGACGAGATGGTAAAGATAATAATAATAATTATAATATTTAATGATAATAAACTTAAATAGATTAATCTAAATAATTCACTTATTTTCT
This sequence comes from Corchorus olitorius, assembly GCA_001974825.2. Lineage (NCBI taxonomy): Eukaryota > Viridiplantae > Streptophyta > Magnoliopsida > Malvales > Malvaceae > Corchorus > Corchorus olitorius. Next base: position 167,043 of record AWUE01015895.1, on the reverse strand, counting down.
AAAGAAATTTTTTTTTAGAGAAAATTCGATCTTCATTAATATCAAACATCAGGATTACATACGTACAGAGGAATTCCACACCAAACATAATTAGCTCCAACATTACAATCCAAATGAGTTAATATATGTGCTAAACGATTAGCAACCCTATTAACATGTTTAAAGGTACAAACAATAAAAAAAGATACAAGCAGCTCAATATGACTAATCAGAGAACCTCCCTCCCACAAGGAAGGACCTCTCCTAGTTATCTCCAAAATTGCCAGCGCACAATCACTTTCGATCTCACACCTTGTATAACCATTGGAGTGAGCTAATATCAAACCAAATCTAATAGCATAAACTTCTGCAAATAACACACTTGGAACTCTATCAATCCTTGTCGTACCAGATAGTAGAATATGTCCCGTATGGTCTCTTATTACTGCACCCAAAACTGCTTCCTCAGTCATATGATAGTATGCCGCATCCGTATTGATCTTTACTAGTCCTGCAGCTGGAGGCTGCCAAACCTGCTGCTCCATGCGAATCCTACTATGCATTCGACTATTAGATGCTGCAAACTCACTCATTAATCTTGTAGCTGTTGTACATAAAGCCATGGGAAGTTTACAAACCTGCTCGTGAAGAGCTTTATTGCGATTAAACCAAATCATCCACAAAACAACACAAAGAATATCCAAAGAGCCCAACTGATTTGCCTTAATTAGCAAACACTCCCAAAAATCTTCACTCACTAGCCAAGATATAATAGAAGCCGGTAACCATGGACAAATTATGCCCCAAACCTTGCGACTAAAAACACAGTCAAACAAGGTGTGGTAATGTCCAGATTATACTCCACCACAAACATGACAACTTGGATCAACTTGTATACCCCGCAGCTGCAGATTGTCCTTACTTGGCAAAATACCATGAACAACCCGCCACATAAAGAGCTTCACCTTCGGGGCAACAGTTGCTCCCCAAAACAATTGCCAAAATTTCGACCTCGTATCCACATCTGCTACTTCTTTGCCAAGAATTTTCCTCGCAACATGATAACCACTCTTAACCGAATAATGCCCATCTGCAGAATGACTCCAAATCAAAGTATCCGGAGCTGATAAATGCAGTGGAATACATAATATTCGATACACATCCTCGTCCACAAAAAGCTCATGTAATAGATCCTCATCCCAAGACCCATTATATCAAATAGCACTGAAACAGGATGTGAGTGTAAAACGATTCCTGGCTTCGCTTCTGGTTTGATAGGTTGGTGGTTTCGCCACCCATTTGCCTCTCCAAATGTCTACACTTCGACCATTCCCAATCCTCCACCTAGCACCGTACTTAATAACCTCCCTGCCTGCTAACAAACTCCTCCGAACAAAAGACGGATTACTACCCAAAGTAGCCTGCATAAACGAGCTGCGATAGAAATATTTTGCTTTCAATACTTGGAAGCACAATGAATCTCATTTTGAATTAGCCTCCAGCATTGCTTAGCAAGCAAAGCCAAATTGAAAGATTCAAAGTCCCTGAACCCCAAACCCCCATCTAACCTAGAAGTGCATAAGGAGTCCCAAGACTTCCAATGAATCTTCCTTCTTGAGTCCGTACTCCCCCACCAAAACTTAGCTATAAGCATATTCAACTCATTAAGGAACGTTTTCGGAAATCGAAAACAACTCATAAGATACGTCGAAATTGCTTGTGCTATGGATTGGATCATAACTGATTTACCAGCAATAGGCAACAACTTACCACTCCAGCTCCGCAGTCGTTTCCACAATCTCTCTTTAATAACTTGTAGTTCCACCTTCTTGGATCGTCCAATCATAATTGGCATACCCAAATATCGGTCCCGTTCCAAAACCTTCTGTATTCCCAGGTGTTGCATGATCGAGTCCCGCAATTCATCCGACGTGTTACTACTAAACATCACTGCTGATTTATCTATATTAATCTGTTGCCCCGACGCTAATTCAAACTGACGCAGCAGATCCAATACCACATCACACTCACCCACATTTGCCCGTAAAAACAATATACTATCATCCGCAAAAAACAGATGGGAAATGCGTGGGGCATAACGACTGACCGCTACTCCTTTAATAGCACCACACTGCTCAGCTCATTGCAGCAAACATGATAAACCTTCCATACAGAATAGAAAGAGATATGGAGATAAAGGGTTACCTTGCCGGATACCCCTTGTAGGTGTAAAAGACTTTATACGCGACCCATTCACTAGAATAGAGTACCGCACCGTTCTTACACATTCCATAATCAGTGAGATCCACCGATCCGCAACCCCAATCGAGACATGATCCCTTCCAGAAAAACCCATTCTACGCGATCATAGGCTTTACTCAGATCAAGTTTAAGTGCCATATGTTTCTCTCCACCACTTCTCTTATTCTTCATATAATGTACGGACTCAAAAGCAATAATTAAGCTATCAAAAATCATTCTACCGGGAACAAAAGCACTTTGATTAGGACCAATGACCAATGGCAAGACTTCACGAAGCCGATTAGCTAGCACTTTGGAAACAATCTTAAAGATGACATTACACAAACTAATCGGGCGATAATCTTTAACCGAACAAGGATTATCATTCTTTGGAATCAAAACAACATCAGTCTGATTAAAATCAGGCAAAGAGCTACCACCATTCAAAAAATCTAACGCCATTTCACTAACCTTTGCACCAACAATATGCCAATATTGTTGATAAAATAGTGGAGACATACCATCTGGTCCAGGCGATTTATCTGCTCCCATGTCAAAAGCTGCTAAACGTACCTCATCAACAGTGAAATTTCGAAGCAATTGATCATTCATTTCGGCAGTGACGCGTTTATCCACCACTCCAATCACTTGCTCCACATCCGAGTGCAATGGTCTATTTGAAGAAAAAATATCCCGAAAAAAAGAAACCAATATCTGCTCCATAGAAGAAATGTCGGACTGGCAGGCTCCATCAGCATCCTGGATTGAGGATATAGTAGTCTTATTTTTACGAGAGTTTACAATCGAATGAAAAAACTTCGAATTTCTGTCGCCTTCTCGAAGCCATGAGGCTTTGGACCTCTGCCTCCACATTGATTCCTCCCGATCAAAAAAGCTCACTTAAATCATTGAAGCATTCAGTTAAACACCCAGCCATATCTTGTCTTTGCGCCAACTCATAAATCCTTTCAAGATCACGTTGCTTCTTCCTTATAGAATGCCGCACGTTTCCAAATACAGTCCTATCCCAATGTTGTAAAGATCGCCCACATCGATGAATACGCTGTTGAATACTTGACTCCTCCTGGTGATTCCAACTGTCCTCAATTACAGATTCGACGCCAGCATGTGAAACCCACATCCGTTCAAATCTAAATCGAGGAGAATGAAACATGTCTACAACAGGCTTATCCAAAATTTGTACATGAAGAGGCAAATGATCCGACCCGGACGTCATGAGGACTTGAACAAAAGAAAATTGGAATAAATTCAACCAATTATCAGTTACAAAGCATCGATCAAGTCTCTCAAATATAATCTCGCCGCGCATCCTTCGTGACCAAGTCATCAATGGGCCTTTTATGGGTAATGCTCTAAATGCACAAATTTCCACTGCATCTTGAAAACGCTGCATTTGTTGTAGAGGTCTAATTGGGGCCCCAATCTTCTCATCACTAGTTAAAATTTCATTAAAATCACCCATACACATCCATGGTAACAAAGATTGTTCAGAAAGTTGTTTGAGTAAAGCCCAAGACTCATGGCGCCTACTAGTTTCCGGTCGACCATAAAATCCCGTAAAACACCATTGTCTACTGGTAGAATTGCCAATATAAGCATCAATATGATTAAAAGAAAAAGAAACAATGTTGAGTAAAGCAGAATCTTGCCAAAGTAACGCAAGACCCCCAGCTCTACCTACACAATTAACAGCAAAACAACAAGAATAACCCAAACGGCATCGAATCCATTCAATTTCACTACTAATTCTTTTTGTTTCTGACAAAAATAAAATTGAGGGTTTATTACAATTTATTAATTTTGACAAAACATGAATTGCCCGAGATGCCCCCAATCCCCGACAATTCCAAGCCATGCAACTCATGGTTCTTGGCAAGGACGATATGAGTTCGCTCTCGCCAATCCAACATCTACATCATCCGCTTCAGCTGGTACTGCCAACGGATCAGCTCCAACATCTTGCTCCCGCCTCTGCTGAGTAAGAGATGCAGCATCATGATCAATCCTAGCCAAATCACTCTCCCTTGTCTTTTTAGCCGCGTTGCCATGGTCATACTCTCGGATAGCTAAACCCGGTAATCTCTTATCACCCACCCTAGAAACCATATGACGGGTCAATGCTTCGAAAGTATATTTATCTGAAGCCCGAGCATGTTTCTTCCATTTTCTTTGTTGCTTTGGCTTTGAAGTCCCTCCTGCACCAAAAACAAATGGAATAGTAGGATCATACCCGTCAATTTGTGACCCTGCAGAATTTCCAATCCCACTAGGCTGCGAATTGTTTGGTAATCCCGCCCCAAACCCTTCACTAGACCCATCAAATCCGGTCCTAGCCCAGCTCGCAAGGATCCTTCATATGGCCCATCAGTACCACCCCGATCCATTACCATATTCGCCCCATCCAATCCCCCATTCGGCCTATCTATTCCAGCACACATCCCACGTTGTAGTTGCCTACCCAAGCCCGGAATTGAATGGTGGGAAACAGATCCCGAACTTTGCTGCCCACGTAGAGTTCCATTCCTAAAGAATTGATGATGTCCATAACTGCCTCCATAATATAAGGGAGACGATGAATCAGTTGAACTGTCCCCTTGAAAACCGGCTGCAACTTTGGCTTTCCCTTTGCAATTTGCAACAGAATCCTGAAACCCTGCAGGCGGATGTGCTTCCTCCAAAGCAGCCGTTACACCTAAATCCCCATACAGCTCCTGAATATCCGCCTCAAACCTCGATCCCTCCTCCCCACTTCCCGCAACCAATCCAACTGGTCTCTCCACGTTTCTCGGCCGTAAGCCAACTGGATTCCCACCTTCCAGATGTTGCGGAACTGCCCTCTCTGGATTACGGGATAACACCTCGCATGAGCTGTCATCGGGAAAAATGGCTCTCGCCACCTGCTTCCCCCGGAGCACCATACTATCAACGTGATGGCGGAAGGGCCGGCGGCTATTGGAAGCTGAGTATGACAGCTGGGCCAAACCTGCACCTCTGACTCCAGACGTCACCGACAGAGGGCTTGATCTCTTAGAGGCCTAGCCTCCTGTTCGAAAAGTACCCTCACCGCCCTCGAATCGATTAGATTTAGGACGAGGAGAACCGGCCTTTAACTTAGCCGAATACTTCTTTGAAACCTTTCCATGAGCTTTCCGCATATCCACCGCAAGTAAACAATCAGCCTCTGAAACATGATCAAACATGCCACAAATAAAAACAAAAATACGGGCATGTCTTCGTAGCAAAATTACTGCCTCAATTTCCCCATAAGGAGAAGTGACCACCGTTTTATCCATAATTGGCTTTGTTAGGTCCACCAAAAATCCGTACTCTGAGGAATTTGCCCCATTGTTGATCGATTTCCAAGACTTTTCCAGCAGCTCCGGCCACCGCAGCACCCACCTTCTCCGTCATCATGATTGGAAGTAGCTCATAAACTCTCACCCAAAAAGGGCAGGAATCAAAGATAACATTTTCAGGCTTCTCGACACCATCATAATCTTTCAAAGCTAGGAGGTTCATGTTGAAATGCCAAGGTTGATTGACAAGAACACGATCTCTGTCCGATTCCTCCTCAAAATTGAAGAGATACACTTTGTCCGCCACCTCCTTAATCCCCAGACCTGAATCAAGACTCCAAGCATTGAACAGAGCTGTGCGCATGCCTTCCAGATTAGCTCGTCTCTTCGAAAACAACTTTCCGATCAAAAAGAAGACCGGTGCCCCTTCATCATCTTCCTCCAACCATTCCTTGGTAAGGACAACTTTGGATTGTTCTCCCTCATTGATCGACAATTGCGAGCAAAAGCTAGATAATTGTTCAGCAGCCATTATCGACAAAAGAAATAGCTCGGAAAAAAGACTCTTTGATGGAAAAAGAAAAAAGTGGATACAGCCACAAAACCACCAGAAACTAACCCACCAATACCAGAAAAATATGAGGTAAACGAACATCAGTAAGGTCATTTCAAAATTTGAATTTAAAAGAAGATAATATCTCAACTCCAAAATCCTTAATGGATTTTCGAAAATTAGTTTTGAACTTTGAGGTTTCGCATCATAACTTTTGCATGTCGTTAGCTTCAATAATAGAGTATATAAAACTGTCCAATACATAGTTGTTAAATCGAGATAGGTATCATGTATCAAAATCTTATTGTTAATATCAAATATCGAGTATTGTACGACACGATTAAATGTTTTAAAATTAAATATAAATAAATATAGACACATGAAAGAATTAAAAAAAAATTAAGAATCTACAGTTATTACTAAACCAGAAAAAAAGAAAATTTAAAAGATATAATTTAGTTTAAATCATTTTTTGCACATATAATATAAGGATAATGTGTGAAATGCATTATGTGGAATATATATAAATCTAAGAAATATATAATATTAATATATAATAGTATAATTTTTGTGCTAAGTTATGTGGTAGCTTCAATGCATTAATGAAGAAGTTGATAAAAAGGAAAAATGATTGCATGGAGAAACATGGACACGACCATGAATTCTTAAGAAACCTTTTTTATGTTCATGTGTTTGTACTAGTGGATTTAGCTTCAAATTCACGAAATTTTAAAGTTTCCCAATTGTGATCCTTGTAACAAAAGTTTATATAAAGTTAGCCTCGTTCCACTTCTTGTCATAAACTAAGAGAGACATTATATTCATATTTATTTATTTATTTCGGTTTTTCTCATTTCTTTAGTTGGTTTCGATTTTGAAGACATATGCACACGCATCTTCTGTATAAGGAATTAAGGATTAGTAGCTTTTTTTTTTTTTTTTTTGGTTTTTGGATGATGAAAAATAGAATCGTCACCATGAAATTGTTAAGATTTAAATCCTAATCGTTGAAATTAAGATCTCAGCAATACTTTACACGATTATTCATCATAACACAATCAGTTGTTGTCATGATATTCATAGAAAATATTTACAATTTAGTTGGTTCATCTTGTACTGAAGGCAACCTATCTTGATTTTTTTTTCAAAGCTTCTTTTGGAAAATTATGATAAGTCCCTTATGGGTTTAATTTAAAGAACTTTCATGTAGTTAAGTTTCTTTTCTTTTTTTTCTTTTTTTAAAAGGGATTTATATGTTAGATTTTTACTAGTTATTGTCAAGATAAAACTTTAATAAATGTATTAAAATGGTTTTTTGTATAAATCCTCCTATATTTAGTAAGTTAAATTGAGTTCCAACTAATTCGAAATCCGCCTCAACTCTAATTGGGAGAGCTCTTTGAGAATTTATTTTCTCCACTCAAAAGACTTAAATCCGATTATTTTACTTAACAAACATTAAGCTCATTCTAAATCCAATAAGAGTTAGTATATAAATGAACCATAGTGATAATAGTACCAATTTTTTTTATTCCATACACTTTTATGACAAAATGTTAGTAATCTTTATAAATTTAACCTAATGAGTAGTGATACTTGCAAGGCCTTTTGTGTGACGTCAGTTTATTATTTATAATAATTTTCTATTATTTCTTCCATCATTTGATGTAATACATAATTATGAATATATATTATATATGGATTACCCATTATATATACACATTATTGTTTTGGTAGAAATTTTTTAAATAATTCAATCTCTTATATATTGATAGAGAGAGTATATGAGATCTTTATGCTTAATGCATGATTGATTTCTTTTAATTAGAATTATTAAATTAAATCAAATTGAAGTAGAATTTAGAATTTGAACTGATTAAATTTGGCAAGGAAAAATATCAATAAATATTTTTTTGGTTAAAATTAAACTTAGAATTTGAACTCTTATCAATTTAACTATCGATCAATCATCTTAGAAGAAAAAAAAGTCATCTATTTAATTGAATAATTAAAATAGATAAACTTATTCTAGAACCAAACTCAACCGGTCTACCCAGTTATATATAAAAATATAAATACAATTTTAAAAATAAAGGAAAGGTAGGAGGGTTCATATTTTTTGAAAACCGGAATGGATTGATCGATCGGATCGGTGGCATGTCCGGTTCGGAGAGAGAAAAAATCATGTTTTTTTCTACTTGGTCAAAAACCGAATGTACCATCCGGTTGAACTGGATTGAACCAGTTCAAACCAGGTTGGATATTTAAAAATGTTGAAAAAAAAAACAGTTGGGTGATATTCAAACTCATACCCTCTCAAAGAAACATGATTTTACAACTATGTCAAACATTATTAATTGATATATTTAACATATTTAATATTTATATAATAAATCACAAAAAATTAAAATTCAGTAAAAGCACTAATCAAACCGGCAGATTGATAATCGGACACTTGACTGGTTCAATAGCCGGTTCAGTTTCAATAACCATGGAAAGGTTAATGATTAATGAAGGAGTTAAGAACGAGGTTAGTATGACAGTAATCAAATAGAACACCTAATAGCTATTAGATTATTTTGGAAAAATCCGTGAATCTCTCCACTAGTGGAGAGGATCCTTAGACAAATAGATATACTATTACACAAATAGATATACTAAACAAATTTAACAAAGTAATGACAAATTAATAATATAAAAAAATAGACTAATTAATCAATCAATTAACTAAATAGATATAGAAGTGTAGATTAGGAAGTTAAAGTAGAAGAATGAAGCAATGTAAGGGGTAGAAAAGTGCCAAGAAAATGCATGTTTGATGCTTTGCTAACAAAACAAAATTAGAGAGAGAAAAAGTTAAGTCAGAATGAAAAGGTGAAAGTCGTGCGATGCCTTTGCAGCGATTGCGTGTGAAAAGCAGAAAATTGGTTGAAAGGCAAACAAAATCAAATTTCCTTTTTATTTATTTTCTCTAATAAAACCAAAAAAAAAAAAACTCGAAATTTTCCTCTCCCGTTTTCCTGCATCAAGCGCGTGAAACTCACTCCTCAATGATTTTCACTCTCATCACTGCAAAAGCGCGTGGAACTAGGAGATAATCATAATTAAGAACAAGTTTTTTTTTTCCAGCATAATTAACAAGTTAAATAGATAGAAAAGGCAGTCAATCCACAGTCTAGAGAGAGAGAGGGGGAGAGATTAAAAGTATAAAGCAAACAATCTACTGATGAATGAATGAATATGAATCTTTTCATTTTTAATTTAATTAAAAAATAATTTGTCTGTTTTTCTCTCTCTAAAAAAGGTGTTTCTCTCACCCCATTATCTCTAATGTATAGAGACAAGAGAAAGTAAGTTTTAATTAATTAATTATTAAATAATTATATATAATACTAGTAATTAAATATAAAAAAGGAAGGAGGGGATGACACAAAAAGGAGAGCAGATTGCAGTGCCCAGAAAGCATTTTCCAGAAATCCTTGCAAACTTAACTCATAGTACTTCCAATTCTCTATTTTCCAGAAATTCTTTTTTTTCTCCTTTTTTTTGCTTTTTGTCTAATAAAAACAAACATTTTTCATGCACAGCTGACCTCTAACTAATTTACTTTCCCTGTCTTTTCTTCCTTTCTTTTTTGCAAGCAAACACCCCTTTCCCCATTCTCTCTCTGTATATATATTTTTTAATTTCAAAAAGCAGAGTTCTTTTTTTTTTTGAAAATTTTACTTTTTACCCATTTTCATTCACTTATAATTATGCTGGATATTTTGTTATTGATAAAGAAAAAAGGAAGAAGAGAAATGGAGAGGTTCTTGTGAAAGAGGGGATCTGATCTTTCCTTTTCGCGTTGAATTCTTCTCCTTCTTTATAATAATACCAACTTTTTTTTCCCTCATAATTTTTTTTATTTTCTTTTAATTTTGTGTGAAGAGAGAAAAAGAAAACCCAAAGATAGATTCACTTAAAGCTAAGAAAGAAGGTTTAAAAGCTTTCTATATATCTAAAAAGCTATTGCTTTCTTTCATTTTGTTTTTGCCTGTAAAAAGCTTTCATTTGGTGATTCATTTTAGTTTGTCCATTTCCCATAACCCTTCTTTTTGCCTTCCTTTCTTCCTTCCCTTCTCCATTTTTAGATAATAAAAACGTTTAAACAAAAAACTAAAATATAGATACCCAAAGGAAGAAGAAGAAGAGGAAGAAGAGAAAAATAAGTAATAAATGAGAGCAGGATTAAGCACGATCCAACAGACCCTGACGCCGGAGGCGGCCAGTGTGTTGAACCATTCTATAGCTGAAGCCAGCCGTAGGAATCACGGCCAAACGACGCCGCTCCATGTGGCGGCGACGCTGCTTGCATCTCCAACCGGATTCCTTCGCCAAGCATGTATCAAATCGCACCCCAATTCTTCTCATCCGTTGCAGTGTCGGGCTTTGGAGCTGTGTTTCAGCGTCGCCTTGGAACGTCTTCCCACGGCTCAAAACGCCAATAGCGGCAGCCCAGGGCTCGACCCACCAATCTCCAATGCCTTGATGGCGGCTCTTAAACGCGCTCAAGCCCACCAACGCCGGGGATGTCCCGAGCAACAACAACAGCCGCTTCTTGCTGTTAAAGTTGAATTAGAACAGTTAATTATATCGATTCTTGATGATCCGAGTGTTAGTAGAGTCATGCGTGAAGCTAGTTTTTCAAGTCCAGCTGTCAAAGCAACTATTGAACAATCATTGAACTCGACGACTTCTAACTCAGTTAACCCCGCCGGTCCAATCGGACTGGGGTTCAGACCGGTCGTCGCTGCCGCTTCCACCGTTGCCGCGCCTTCGCCCAATCGGAATTTGTATTTGAATCCGAGGTTGCAGCAAGGGGCAGCCGGGCAGTCCGGGCCGCAAAGGAGTGAAGAAGTGAAAAGGGTGATTGATATTTTGATGAGGACTAAAAAGAGGAACCCGGTTTTGGTGGGCGAACCGGAGCCGGAATTGGTGGTTAAGGAGATTTTGAGGAAGATTGAGAGTAAGGAAATTGATGGGGTTTTGAAAAATGTTGAGGTGGTTCGTTTGGAGAAAGATTTCGCATTGGATAAAACCCAATTGGTTGCAAAAATCAAAGAGTTGAGTACTCAAGTTGGAGCAAAGATTGGGAATTTGGATTGCGGAGGGGTGATTCTTGATTTGGGTGACTTGAAATGGTTAGTGGAGAATAACCCGCAGCAGCAGGTAGGTCTTGGCGGAGGCGCTCAACAGCAGCAGGTGGTGTCGGAAGCCGGTCGCGCCGCCGTGGCAGAGATGGCGAAATTGTTGGGGAGGTTTGGAGAAGGGAGTGGCAGAGTATGGTTGATTGGTACCGCTACTTGTGAAACATACTTGAGATGTCAAGTTTATCATCCTTCAATGGAGAATGATTGGGATCTGCAGGCTGTTCCTATTGCTGCTAGAGCACCCTTACCGGGAATGTTTCCAAGGTATTTTTTTTTCTGACATTTTTGGAAGTTTACTTGTGTTTTTGTTTATTTTGGCTTTATGGAAAGCTCAAAGTCTATCAGATTATGCTGGAAAGAAGTTAAGCTCCAAAATTTTGGAGTTCATTTTAACTTGGACAATATTCTTGATTTCAGGGTATTTTGCAAGTATGTTTTATTGAATATGGGGGGTATATTAACAGAGTATCTTTCTGTTTATAGAATCATATGGTTTCTCTGCTACTAATAGACTTTATTCTAGGGAAAAGTTGATTCTGATCTAAAATTTACCATTTTTTTTTCTGTCAGCTTTTGGAACTTGCTTGATACAAAAGACTTTCTAGATACATGTTTTGGTTTGACTTTGTCTTGCTTGCTCTTATTTGGTTTCTTTGCAAAGAATGAACTTAAATGATGCAGTTTGATCTGTTTACTTGAGAGGATCTTTTTTCCCCCTTTTCTGGCTTTTGTCCATACTTTTGAGTTATCTAGTTTTCTTACTGGTATCATTCATTAACTTGTAAATGCTTCTTCTTGTGCAGGCTTGGGAGCAATGGGATACTTAGCAGCTCTGTTGAGTCCCTATCCCCGCTGAAAGGATTTGCAACTACAGCTACTCAACCTAGGCAACTTTCCGAGAACTTGGACCCTTCTCGAAAAACAGGCTGTTGTCCACAGTGCATACAGAATTACGAACAGGAGCTTGCTAAACTTGTAGCAGCAAAGGAGTTTGAGAAACCATCTTCCGATATTAAATCAGAATCAGCCCGGCCTGCATTGCCACAGTGGTTGCAGAGTGCCAAGGGCAATGATGGTGATGTCAAAACTGTAGATCAAATGCAGGTAACAAGCTCAAGTGGAAAAATCAAGTCTTACTAGAATTTTTTCCTTTTAATATTGTAAATATGTGCAAATTTAAATCTTTTCTGTTGCGTATCTAAGATTTATTGTCACCTTTATCTCTTATTTACAGAATAAAGATCAAGAGATGATCTTGAAGCAGAAGACTCAAGAATTGCAGAAGAAATGGAATGATACATGCTTGCGTCTCCATCCTAGTTTTCATCAGCCCAGTCTTGGCTCTGAGAGATTTGCTCATCCGGCTCTCTCAATGACGAGCTTGTACAATTCAAGTCTGCTGGGACGCCAACCTTTCCAACCTAAACTACCATTGAACAGGAACCTCGGAGAGACATTGCAACTGAATCCAAGTACAGTAGCTAGCCAACCAACGGAACGGACTAGTCCACCAGCAAGCCCTGTAAGGACAGACCTTGTTCTTGGGCGACCAAAGATCGGTGAGATCATACCAGAAAGAACCCATAAAGAGCGTTTGAGGGACTTTTTGGGTGCCATACCCTCTGAACCACAGACCAAGTTCCAAGATTTGCAAAGTGATAAACTGTTGAACAAATTAGATGCTGATTCATTCAAGAAACTCCTTAAAGGTCTAGCAGAGAAGGTGTGGTGGCAGCATGATGCAGCATCTGCGGTGGCTACAACAGTGACCCAGTGTAGAATAGGCAATGGAAAACGGCGGGGTGTTGGATCAAAGGGTGATATTTGGTTACTGTTTACTGGCCCTGACAGGGTTGGCAAGAAGAAGATGGCATTGGCCCTCTCAGATCAAGTATGTGGGGCTCACCCAGTAGTGATAAGTCTTGGTTCAAGACGGGATGATGGGGAATCCGATGTGAGTTTCCGTGGTAAAACAGTGCTGGATAGAATAGCAGAGGCAGTTAGGAGGAACCCTTTCTCAGTAGTAATGCTTGAAGATATTGATGAAGCAGATATGATAGTTAGAGGCAGCATAAAACGAGCAATGGAGAGAGGTCGACTTGCTGATTCTCATGGTCGTGAGATCAGTCTAGGAAATGTTATTTTCATTCTTACTGCAAATTGGTTGCCAGATAATCTTAAATTCTTGTCCAACGGAATTTCCCTGGATGAAAAGAAGCTTGCCAGTTTAGCAAGTGGAGGCTGGCAGTTAAGGTTATCCCTTTCTGAGAAAACTGCAAAACGTCGAGCCAGTTGGTTACATGAGGAGGACAGAGCAACAAAGCCAAGGAAGGAAACTGGTTCACCATTGTCATTTGATCTCAACGAGGCTGCTGATGTGGATGATGATAAAGCTGATGGATCACGTAATTCCAGCGATCTCACAGTTGATCATGAAGAAGAACAAGGGCTCACTAATAGGCTATTATCCAACTCAACATCATCAGTATCTCACGAGCTGCTCAATTCTGTCGATAATGCCATTGTCTTCAAACCTGTTGATTTCGGTCCCATTAGACGTGGTATAGCAAACTCCATAACAAAAAAGTTTTCCAGCATTATTGGCGACAGGCCAACAATTGAGATCCTAGATGAAGCTCTGGAAAAAATCACAAGTGGGGTATGGATAGGCCGATATGGATTAGAAGAATGGACTGAGAAAGCACTTGTTCCAAGTTTTCAACAGCTCAAAACACGGTTACCCACATCAGAGGATGCTCTCATCGTTCGACTTGAACTCGATGGTGAATCCGGTAACCGGAGTTATGGAGATTTCCTGCCCAGTAGTGTCAAGGTGGTTGTTGATGGGTTCTGAATCTGATAGGAGGATATTACTAGTAACTGGTAGTATATTTACTAGTTCCTAGCTCAAAATTCAGTGAGAGGGTAAATGTTAATGGGATGCAGTTGGTATTTCCTTGTTTTGTGTTGGATAGAGATGTAAATACACTCAACTGTTTTTGGCGGGGAGCGAAGACGGTTGATAGAGGTAAAGAGTTAAAAACAGTTAGAAAGAGAGGGAGACGTTGATAGATTAACGGTACCTTTATTTAGAAGCCAGAAAATGTCTCCACCCCACTTTTTTATTTTTATTATTATAATTATAATTATTTGATTTCTTCAATGCCTTTTCCACCTTGTGTTAAATTTTTTTTTATATAGCATTTTATTATAGATATTTATTAATTACATGGGACAATCATTAATAAAAAAAGCTGAGGCATTCCTCCATTTCCGCATGTCACTTATATATATTCAATTCCTTTTTATTACTTTCAATTACTAATTCTCTCGGAGTTATTGGCGCTTCTCCTTTCTATTTTTGTTCCATTCAATGTGAGAATTAATAGAACCTTATTCTATTTTTTTGTAAAAGTCTGAAAAAGTTTTCAAAAAAAGAGTTCGTATATCTTAAAAGAGGTTCTTCTTTGTTTAGGCCACCCAAAAGAAAAAAAAAAAACTTTAAAGAGTTGATGGTTTGCGTTAACCTTAAAAGTTGGATTGCTCTAAAACTTGAAAGTGTGGAAGATATAAATGAATATAGGTTAAACGAATTCAATTATATGAGTTCGAAGCCAAAATGATTAGAATTTGTTAGACTTGCTCAAAAATAGGTAAAATGTTAGGATCAAACTGAAATATTATTATAAAAGAATTAAGATTTTTTTTGAGATCATAAAATAATTAAGATTTTGTGTTCTGTTGTGTGTGTGTGTGTTTATATTATTATTATACTTTAGAAGTTAGAACCCACCTAGAGCAAATAGATTATAGGAGATCACAAGTTGATAAGGCAAAACTTTTTTAAAAGATCTAAATAAACATGTTTAAAAGATCATATTATATAGGCATTTTATTATTATTAAAACTATTTATTTAAAAAAAACGGCCAAAAACTACTCATGACGTAGTGAGTGTTATGTGTCTTGTATAATGAAAATTAAGTTGTTCAAGAATTTATAAAAAATTATGTTTTCTATGTCATTAATATAAATTTCATTTTTGAAAAAATATACTATAAGACACTAAGAGGACATAATAAAAGTTTTCATAAAATTCATCTACAATTTACACCTATTCACACACATTTCTTGTCTTCAAAACTTTTCATACAAATTGTCTAAATTTTTTCCATTTTTCTTTGGATCCAAACTAAAAAGAGAAAAGTAGAATTTGTTTGGGGAAGATTTTTTTTTTTTTTTTCCATTTGATTATGAATTATGAAAGTGAAATGAGAAATGGAAAGTAGGAAAACGTGTGGGGGCAAAAGGGTTGCGTCTTTGGTAGGGGAGAGCTCTTTGCCTCAAGACTTTTGCATTTTCCCTTTCCCTTTGCCAATTTCTCACTTCCTCACAACTCTTAATCACATTAATCACTTTATTTTTATTAAATTTTAAATTTTCTTTCTTTTTTTTTTGGAAAATGTTTATTGCCGATTTGCCATGTCATGACGCAAATCAAAATCTTTTCTTTAAAAAGCAGAGAAGATTGGTTAAGACTTTGAAGTTTTTTTTTTCTTTTTTTTTTCCATCATACAAAATTATCACATTTTTGACAACACGTGGCTCTTGTACAGATGCAAACAAGTTTTTGTTTCAATTATTAAAAAAAAAAAAGAACCGTTTACGAGGAAACAAAGGGGATTATAGAAGGAATAGAAGCATACTAAGTACTACTTTCTTTTAAAGAAAAGTATTGGCTTTTGCTTTCCAATTTAGGATTCTCATTATTATTGTTATTACTTATTAGGGCATCGTTTCGTTTGTTACTTTTAATTTGGTTGAAATTTCGTGGCACACATAATTTGCTAATCCTTTCTCACTTTCTATTTTATGTCTAACTCTAATCATAACAAACGATAAATATTTTTAAACTTAATCTCTATATATATATATATTATCTATCACTTATTTATGTATTAAATATCGTTAATAATTAATATACTTATTTTAATATATTCAAAATATATTTACATAAAAATAAATAACTTTTTTTTTGGCAAAAAAAGAGAATAAAAGTCTAATTTTGAAAAGCATCCAAACAATTTTAGAATCGCATTGAAACCCATATTGCAAAAAAAAAAAAAAAATTATCATCATATATATACCGACAATTACTTGAGTCAAATTTATATTCAAATTTAAATATATTTGGTTGAAATCGTGTTATCATTTGTTTTTCTTTTCAAGTTTGTCATCCAAAATTGACCTCATGACCGTCATTTTCTCTTCGAGTAGTAACATTTTCACGTGCTACTAAAGTTAACTATTTAAGTTGAAGGATGTTGTCCTTTGTTCACAAGACCAATTAGTTTAACTATCACAAGATGTTAATTCCATTTCTCTCTCTTTATATAGGAAGATATTTCATTATTTAGTTTCTGTTTGTGTTTCAAATTGGTGGGCAAGTCATGTCCATATCAATATATCTACAAATTGGGTGTTTCTCTTGGATACCCTTTTCTTGAGGACATTTCTAGCTACCTTTATCGTTTATATTATAATATATTAAAATATGCATGCACACACAAGCATCTTTCTCCAATTCTCTAGAACTCTTGATTTGGTTACTTTTGTGAATTGATAATTACTCCTACTTCTATAAGCCTATAATATTAATTATCTATCACATTTAAATGATTCAAATAGATTCAAAAGTATATCAAAAAAGATTTAGAAGTTAGTTAATCATCTGAATTCTATCAAAATTTACTTTTGCTTTCCTAAACTATCCATTAATGTATGGGGGACATTGGTCACATCCTTATATAAGTGCGAATCAAATCAGACTCAATTTGTTAAATTTCATAAAAGTTTTAGACTTGGTTTGTTAATTCTATAAAAGTTTATATCCGATTTGTTTGATTAAAAGTTTTAATCTCCAATAGAGAATTTTGTGAAACATTTAGGGCAGCTTTTAACCTTCTTCTCTTTTATTGGATATATATATATATATATATATATATATATATATATATAAGCAGTGCAATTTACCTTATCATAAGGGTATGTAGAACTCACCCTTACTTTATTTGCCTTTGTATTCAAGTGTCGTATTGAGGAGAGAATTTCGTTTTCAAACTTGTTAGATATTATTGTCAAAATGTATAGGTCGACATGGCTATATTTAAGTTTCAAATAAAATGGAAATTGATTCTATATTTACTAAGATTCCCCTTCTTAGCTATTATTTTGATATATGTTCATTTCAAGTCGCTTTATATCATTTTCATTACTAATACTATTACCTTGTCATAACTTAAGTCAAAATTGCATTTAAACGCAATATATCTACAAGACTATAAGAAACAATATATATGTGGTCACTGTCAGTGATCGATGTGATAAACAGTTTTTATCTTAATAATGGAGAAAACATATAACTTCAATCACTTAGCACATTTTTTAAACACCAACTTCAATTGAATTGAGTGTAAGGAACTCAATGCCCATTAAGCAACGTCTCGATTTCGAGTATTGTCAATGGAGAAATTAAGTTTTAGAATAACTCTCCCCATTTTGGGGTCCGATGTAACTTGATTCTAAATTAGCCGGGACTCAAATATTGTAAAACTTGGGGGAAAAACTGCTTCTCATTGATTATAATAGGCTATTTATACACAAGGATTAACAACCATAACTAAACATACATTGGGTTGTTCTAAAGCCTCTAAAGCCCAATACATATAATACATATATACATCCTAATACTCCCCCTCAAGTTGGAGCATGAATATCAGTATTGCCCAACTTGCGAAGTAATGAGTGAAAATCATCATTGCCCAAGACTCTGGTGAATAAGTCTACAACTTGATCTTTCGAGGCAACATAATGAGTGCAAATATCTCCAGCAAGCACATCATCACGAACAAAATAACAATCCATTTTGACATGCTTAGTACGCCTTCGAAAAACTGGGTTGTTGGCAATATACAAGGCTGCCTGATTGTCACAAAATAGAGACATGGGTGTACAATGTTGAATAGAGAGATCCTTCAGCAAGGCACGTAACCACAACAACTTTGTACATGTGAGAGCCATCGACCTATATTCTGCTTCACCGGAAGACCTGGCAACTGTATTTTGTTTCTTGGTTTTCCAAACAATAGGAGCTTTACCAAGCATAATAAAGAAACCACCCGTAGAGCGGCGATTGGCACCACATCCTCCCCAATCAGCATCACAAAAAGTAGACAAATGAAAATCATTATTAGCTGGAAAAAATAATCCTTGTCCAGGATAGGATTTGATGTATCGTAGAATCTACAAAGCAACATCCATATGTGTCTTCCGAGGCTCTTGCATGAATTGGCTTAACAAATTCACAGAATATGTAATCTCAGGCCGAGTAATTGTTAGATAAATCAAGCGACCAACTAACAGGTGATAAGCACTGGATCATCCAACAAGGGGCTCTTATCTAACGCCAATTGTTGCTTTTGAGCCATGGGAAAAGACACTGGGTGAGAACCAATCATATCCGAATTTGAAAGTATATCAAGAGCAAATATTTCCGTTGTGTGAGGTATATGCCTGTAGGTGACCCTGCCACTTCAAGACCAAGAAAATACTTAAGGGTTCCCAAGTCTTTAACATGAAAACATGTTTGTAAATAATGCTTGAACCTGTCACTCAAGGAACGACCATTACTAGCAATGATCAAATCATCAACATAAACAAGAACAACAAGAATTGATGATTCAACTGTCAAGGTAAATAATGAATGATCTGCTCGTGACTGATGAAAACCGTATTGAAGAAGGGCTGAAGTGAGTTTTGCAAACCATTTCCTTGAAGCCTGCTTCAAGCCATTAAGGGACTTCCTCAAGCGACATACTCGATCATCTCCTGGATTAGTGAATCCTAGTGGTGGAATCATGTAAACTTCTTCATGAAGGTCACCGTGTAAAAATGCATTGTTCACATCCATTTGAGACAAAACCCAATTCTTTGCGGAAGCAATTGCAAGTAGGCAACGTACAATGGTCAATTTAGCAACATGTGCAAATGTCTCATTATAATCAATTCCTTCAACTTGTGTGTAACCTTTTGCGACTAGCTACGCCTTATAATGTACGTTCGATTGTGCCATCAGCTTTAAATTTTATCTTATAAACCCATTTGCAAACAATAGGCTTTTTACCAGGAGGCAAAGAACACAAGTCCCAGGTGTGATTTCTTTCCAAGGCTTGGATTTCTTCCATCATTGCTTGCTGCCATTTTGAATCATTCTTAGCCTGAAAAATAAGACTTAGGTTCCTCAAGGGTGTTAATCGTGGCAATGAAAATTTTGTGAGGGTCATGGAAGCGTGAATTGGACAAGTAACAAGAGATAGGATATGCCTTACTAGAAGAAACTACATTGGAAGTAGGTTGGATGGATTTTACTACTCTTGGAGCATCAACCTCATAGTCTTGCTAATAAGATGGAGCACGTTTTACTCGCACAGGTCGAGTAGGAGGTAAATCTCCTTCACCACTAGACATCCCTATTGAAATTGGCATATTTAAAGGTTCACTACTAGTAACTTGTGTGCTACTTGGTGGGTTCGTTTGTGTTTTGTCTCCAACATTTTGATCAACCGTAACAAATGGATGATCATCTTCAACAAAAGGTGGATTTTGGAAACATGACTTGGTAATGGATGAGACTCTTTTGCAGACACGCTAAAAGGAAAAATATTTTCATAGAAAATGACATCCCTTGAAACCATGATTTTGTGACTTTCTAAATCATAAATTCAATATACATTTTTACCAAGAGGATACCGATAAAAATACAATGGTGTGCACGAGGAGAAAATTTATCTCCTGACCTATTGATGTCATGTACATAGCAAAGGCAACCAAAAACACGTAAATGGTCATACTTAGGTGATTTGTTGAGTAAGGCTTCATATGGTGTTTTTCCATTTAATTTTGGTATGGGTGTGATGTTGATAAGACAAGCTGCAGTGAGGACAATTCACCCAAAAAACGGATAGGTAGATTGGCTTTAAACCTAAGAGCCCTAGCAACCTGTTTATACCCTAGTTTACAATTTGGGTAAATTTGTAAATGAACTTGTGAAATCAAGATGAGTGGTCCCGATTCAATCTCAATTTTTTAGTTTTGTTTGGATTTTGACCACCTTGATCATAAGTCAGATAGGGAAAGGATTTATTTTCCTAATTTCCTATTATTTGGGCCGAAATTATTAAGTAATTATTGAATAATAATAATTATTTCATAATTATTATTAAGTCAATAATAGTGGTTAGATGAGAATTGAAGTTATATCACATGACTTACGAGTTCAATAAGGACTTAATTCTTGTGTGACGACCATGCTTAATCGTATGAAAAACACATAATGCCATGTCTAATTTGGATATGTGGCATGTTATTTAACAATTTGATACTTAGTCCCAACCGCCCATACCCTAAATTCGATGGTTGTCGGATTAGGTCAAAATCCAACTTTTTCATTTTGTTCAATTAAGGACAAAAAGGCGAAATTGATGGAATTGCTAGGGCTGGAGTGGTGCGATATCAACATTGAACATACCATGATGATCCTTGACTTCCATAGATCATTCTGGTAAAGTTTCACTTCAATCCGACTTAGTATGAAAATTTTTTTCATAGTTTTTCAATTAAGAATAGTTTGGGGGTGAGAAACCAATTTCACCATGAAGAACAAGTCAATTTCGACCAACACTCTTCCTAATGTCATATTAGGTTGATCGAACCATGTTGGTGAAATTTTGGCTTATTCCGACTTCATTTGCAACTTTTGCAAGTTATTCAATTAAGGACATATGGCTTTCCATCCCGATTTAAGCCATTTTCTTGATTGATCTTCATTATTTTCGAACCATGAGCTAAGTTTAGTCAAGTTATGCTTATTTTCATGGCTTAGTGGTTCAAGGTTGAAGTCAGACATGTTTGGGTTGTTCCGTCGTCAGATCAGTTACATCGCGCAGCCTAGATCCATCGCAAGACGACACAGGAAGGTCGCCAATGCTTATGGGCTGTAAAGATTTCAAAATTTAGGAGATTTAATGTCAAATATTCATATTTCCATGATATGTGATGTTCTAGAGCTTCCTAGCACCTTCCTGGGAGATTTTCTTTCCAAAATTAGCAGAATCGCAATCAGAATCGATTTCTGGAGGACTTGTCGACTAAGTAATTTGCTTTGCCCCGAAGTAAGAGGTCCAGGAGCCCCATATATAAGGAGCACGCCCCTCCCTTGTTTCAAGACATCTCAACACATCAAAAATGGCTTCTACAGCTACACACTTGCTCCGCGCAAAAACCTAAGCTCCGCGCTTATTTTCTCTTAGGCTCCGCGCCTTATATTTGCAGAAACTCTGCAAAACTCTTCTTTGTTCATCAAGTTCTTACTTGTTCCTATTGTTTTCCTTATTTCAATCTTGTCTACACAAGATTTTCTCTTTGTAATCCGTTCCAATCGAATCAAATAACAATCTTTTGTTATTTTTCTCTTCTGTTCATTGAAAAACCTTCAATCACTCTTGTTCGCAAGCAATATGGGATCAATGATTTAAATGATTCGGTGTGACTTTGATCCAGGACCCTGCAACTCATTTAATCTTTTAATTTCAAGTTATTACAAAAAGTTTTTGTTATTTTCTCTACAAAAATAACTGGCACGCCTCGAACCTCTCTCTTTCCTCAAAGAGATCTAATGTCAAAAGACCCTTTTGGGCGCGTAGGGAAATTTGGCGCAACACAACTTCTAAATGATGTCTATGTTTGCGCTCCAGTACCCCATTTTGTTGTGGAGTGTCTATGCAACAAGTTTCATGAAAAATTCCTTTTTCTTCCAAGAAAACTTTCATAGGTCCTTGCACAATTTCTTGTGCGTTATCACTTCGAAGTCTCTTTATGATGGTGTGGTGTTGGTTTTGAACTAAGGAATTAAAAGGCTTGAAAACAAGGGTAAATTTCAGATCTGTTTTCATCAAATATACCCAAGTACATCTAGTACAATCATCCACCAAAGTCAAGAAGAAACGCGCACCAGAATTAGATGGGTGTCGATAAGGACTCCAAATATCACAATGAAGTAATTCAAAAGGAAATTTAGACTTGCTATTACTCAATGGAAAAGATAAACGAGTTTGTTTTGCTCGATGACAAACATGACAACATCTTTCATGTGATTGGAAAGAAAATTTTGACAATTGAGGAATCAAAGGCAAACGCTGAAAAGAACAATGGCCCAATCTACTATGCCAAATTTCTATAGACCTCTTTACGTTGTTGCAAGTAACTTGTGGCACATAAAATCCTTTGAAGTAGTACAAACCATCACGTTCTTCACCCACTCCAATCAGAGTCTTCGTGGTAAGGTTCTGTAAAACACAAAAGGTAAAGAAAAATAAGGCTACAAAATTTAGGTTTTTTTTGTGATTTTACTGATAGAAATTAGGTTGTAGGTAAAAGATGCAACATATAAAACATTATCAAGTTTTATTTTGTCATTGAGATGGACAATTCCATGGGACTCAACATGTAGTTTATGCCCGTTTGGTAGGCTGATAGAAACCTTAGAACTTAATGGCTGCGAATTCATCAAACAAGCATTAGTAGAGGCCAAATGGTCTTATGCTCTGGAATAAAAAAATCCAATTAGAGGAATTATTAAAGACAGATACATTACCAACAAAGTTAGCTGATGCACTCAATTTCTTTTCAGGGCCAAGGAGAAATAGAAAAGTTGTTCAACTTGCTATTGTGATAATCTAGGAACTTTGTTTTCTGCACTACCCACAGTTTGTTCGGTAAAATTACTAGCTCCCCCTATCACTGCAGTATTCGCAGTGCCTTGTTGTCGGTGTCCACCACAACCTTTACTTCTACCTCTACCTCTAATACCTCTTATACCCCAATCAGTTGGATACCCAATTAATTGATAGCATTTTTCTTTAGGATGCCTAGGTATACCACACTGTTCACAAATGGGTTTGTCACTTTCTGCTTCTTCAGCGACCTTCGCTTGTTGCGATGATTGACTACTTGGTTTCACGGTAAAGGTTGCCACTTCAATTGGGACCCTATTGTTGCCAATTGATAACTGTTTCTCCTCTGTTATTATTATGGCATAAGCATGATTCATGGATGGTAAAGGATACATACCTAGAATCTGTGAACGCACTGTCTTGAATTTATCAATGTTAATACCAAATAAAAATTGATGAAGTCACTCCTGCTCTTTTTCTGCTTGCAATTCTTTCAATCCACCACAAGAACAATTTAAGACTTTGGAAACATTAACCTCTGTTGGTCCACTTGATGTGCTAGAGGCGGGTGAATAGCACTTAATGAAACATTTTTTTGGGTCCTCTGAAAATGTGTTAAAGACACTAATTCAGATTAAACAGTTAAAGACACTAATGCAATATGAAGACACAAACTGCAATTGAAGCAAGTGAAAGTATAAATGAAATATATAAAGACATTAACAACTGAATAATAGAAAGTAAAGAAAGTAAGGAGAGATAAAACTGGAACGATTGAAGAAAGGATGAAAGATTGAAGACGCTTCAAGTTATAGAGGTTCGGCCTTTCACGCCTACGTCCTCTACCTTGGATACCACAAACCAAGGATTTCAGAATCCACCATCAGTGAAGTTAAATTGGTCTTCACAACACTTTTTTACAATCACAAAACTTCAAACCCAAAGCTTCAACAACAAGTGCAAAACCAGCACTTAATCAACCCCAAGTGCACAACCCGCACTTGATCAAACGCAACAAACAAAGTGTATAAGTGTAGAAACGATCCTAAGAGATCAGAATACACCAGATCAGGCCTAATACAATCTAAAGATTTAATCTTTAAGCACAAATACAAAGATCCAAACAACTAAGAAAAATTAAAGTGAGAGCAAAGCTTGGACTGTTGGGACTTTGAAATTCTGAAGAGAGAAACTAATTAGATCTCAAAAATGCTTTAAAAACTTGACTCAAACGGTTAGATTTGAGTTTTTATAGTCTCTCTAGCAAACTAGCCGTTATCGGGTTAAAATTCAACCATTTACCCATTATTTTTGTCTTCTAGACGCCCCGAGCTGTTGACAACTTCAGCGCGTTCGTACAGCGTTGAACGCTTTGGCATGTCCGTACTGTTTGTCTCTAGCTTCTAGTCGCTTTAATCTCCAGATCATTAATCCTACCAATGTCTTCCAGTTTTCTTCCAACTTCAAAATTCTGTCTTAACTTGAACATTCTTCTAATACTCTAACTTGATTATACTTCTTCATTTTTGAACTTTGCCTTCTAAAGTTGCTGCCTTTGGCTCCAAATAATCTCCTTTGGAAATTTTGTGTTATTCATATGCGTAAGGCTTTATGTCATTCTTCTAGATTAGTGTCATTGATGAAGCTTTCTTTTTAAGAGTTTACAATGCTCAACCTTTCTCTGTTAAAGAATTCACTTCACACTAAGTAGATAGATTAGCTAACATACACGAGTTTATTTTGTTATCATCAAAAACCAATAGGGTTCAACAACCTCATCCCAAAAAGCTTTCATCTTCGTATAATATTCTGACACATTTAGGGCTGCAAAAGAACAGTGTGTTCGATGAACAGCTCGTGAACAAGCTCGGTTAAAGTTCGTTTAAAGTTCGTTTATGTTTGTTTATTTAGTTAACAAACGAGTTTGAACAAATATTTAGCTCGGTTAAAGTTCGCTTGAACAAGATGTGTTCAGTTCGTTTATGTTCACGAACAGGCTCGTTTATTGTTCATTTAAGTGTTCATTTATATAATAATCAAACGTTCGTTTATTATTTAATTATTATATATATATATTAGTAATATATATTATTTATTAAAATTATAAAAAATAATAAATATATATTGTAAACCTAACCCAAAGAAAACCTAATCCCCAATTTTAGTCTTTAACTTTTCGTTCGTTTTCTCTCAGTTTTCACTCTCAACAGACAAAAAAAAAAAAATCCCAAATTCTCTGAAACCCTAAATCGCGCCTCTTCAGTCTTTATCTCTACGTTCGATTTTCGACAGCTTCCATTCTCTGCGTTCGAAGACCACCTTCAGCTTCCATTCTCCAGTTCGAGACATCTTCAACTTTTCTTCTCCAATCAAAGGTTATTTATCTTCCATTTTCTGCGATTTTTGCTACTTTGTTCAGTCATTTTCATTCTCTTATGGGTCTTTCTGCTTTTTGTTTCCTTTTCACCTTGATTATACTGTTAGTATGTTAGATTGTTCTTATGTTTTTCTTTTTTATATTATTTAAAAATGTTCTATATTACTTATTTCTTATAATAATCGAACCTTTTTTTTTTAATTTCTCAAATAGGAGTTGTTGATTGCAATACACGTACGGTACTTTTATTTCAATTGGTGGTATATAAAGAGCAAACTTAGGCCAAAATTAGAATGTTAAGGCAAATTCATGTTGGTAATTCCCATTATTAATATAAATAGGAAAAGCAGTTGAAATTTGTCTAATCTTTTGATGACTTTTTTGGAGCAGTAACTAGTGCTCAAACCTGAAACAAGGGAAAAACAATTTTTTAAAGTGAATTAAGTTGAAAACTGTAGTAAAAAGTGAAGCTGATAGTTGGATCCTTTATTCATTTTCATACTACTTTCATAGAAGTATTTATATTACTCAACTGCTACCTTAGATAATATTATTTAGTCTGTTAGAATTTCTTTTTCCCTGCTTTGTTGAGAGTTTGTTTTCTCATTAGTTGTAGGAAAAAAAAAGAGATAAGAACGTGCTCTTTAGAAATATATCAGTTTGGTGGTGGTGTTTAAAATGCCACCATCTTTGTGTCCTTTTGTAATTCAATTGGCTTGATCATGTCATATTGTTTCTTTGTATTAATTCACTTGCTTATTAACTTATTTTATTATGATTTCTAGGTATGTCTTATTCTTGAGCCCGCAATTATACTATTCTAGCTCCTTCAAGTGTTGATTCTTCGTCAATACCCATGGCTGCCACTACTAGTGAGGATAATGATATTTTGTCCATATTGAGGAAGATTGCATTATTGTTTAATACTTTCTGTTGAAGTTGTTATGTTAATATATCTTAAACTTTTGAGTAGGAAGATTTCATAATTTGGACTTAGCTAGATTTAAGGTTGTGGTTGCCTAACATGATTGCAGACTTGTAGTGTCTATTATGATTGTAAAACCATGGTTATTTGCCTTTGTTTTTCAGCCCCAGCTTAGTATAAATGTATATAATTTTGCACTTCTTGTTTTTCTGTTCGTTTTTGTTCATTTAATAGGAAATTATTACCATGTTCATGAACAATTTTTTGTTTATGAACAATTTCAGTGTTTGTAAAGATGTTCAATTATTGTTCGTTAACATGTCTGTTTGATGTTCACGAACATGTTTCTTGAACGAGCCGAGCTCAAACGAGCTTCGAACACTCTAAATTTTAAACGAGCCGAGCTCGAACGAACACCAAAATTTTTAAACAAACACGAGCCAAGCTTGAACAAAGCAAAATGTTCACGAACAAGACTGAGTTCGTGTTCAAGCTCGTTCGTGCTCGGCTCGTTTGCAGCCCTAGACACAGTCATATTTTCTTGCTTTGTCTGGTATATCATGTCTTTAAGTTCAAATCACGGGTGTGATTCGAACCTGCAAATCTTTCGTAAAGATCCCTCCAGATATCATAAGTTGTTTCATAAAAGACAACGCTGCTATGTAATTCTTGAGCAATGAAATTATTGAGCCATGTGATTACCATGAAATTACACTTTTCCTAAGCAAAATCCTCCTTACTGCCACGTTGGTTTTTCTAGGGATCCATCAACAAAAGCCAATTTGTCTCTCCCTTCCAATACATTTGCCATAGTCCTCCATATAGATAGTTGGTACCTGACAACACAACCGTTGTAAGACTAGTGGTTGAACAGTCCGCATTGAAGAGGTAATATGGGTTAGTGATATCATTCATGGGATGCAAAGTTTGAGTATTTGATGTGCTTAACGCACTCAAGGCAGCGCTCAAAGCGGTCGTAGATGCTTCGGGATGAGATTTGGGTTTTAGTTTTTGAATTTGAAATTTTCAGGCTCTGATACCATGTAAAACTTGGGGGAAAAAATTGCTCCTCATTGATTATAATAGGCTATTTATACACAAGGATTAATAATCATAACTAAACATAAATCGGGCTATTCTAAAGCCTCTAAAGCCCAATACATATAATACATATATATCCTAATAAATATGATTACCGATTTGTATCCCAAAATAAAACAGTACATTTGTTAACTTGTATACTTCACAACTCAAAAGAACAATGGGTCGATAAGATTTGGAATGCCCTAATTAACTAAAAAAATGAACAAAAAAAAAGACCATATTTAGTCTTCGGCCGAAAAAAATATGCGTGGTAGAGTTTCGAGAACTTTTTTTTTTGGCCAGAAGAGTTTCGAGAACGAATAGTGTAATAATTTACTCTTTCAACCGAACAAGCATGCCATTTTCGATTTTTTTGTCCTTGGAATCTCTTTAAACGCCAAAGTAGAAATTATTCAAATCAAAATTTCAACGTCCTACACAATAAATACATAATTTCCCATGCAACGGCACACGCGTGTAGAAAATAACGTACATTATTTATGTTTTTGTAGAAAAAAATTAAACGTAGAAGTCAAATAATAAAGCAAATGCTTATAATGTAATAAATCTAACAATATATATCACCCAAATTACTTTTATCATTATAAAATAAAAAGTAGAGATTATCATTCAATAAATTGTAGTTTTTCGTTTCTTTTTATTATGAAAAGCTAGAGTTGTTTGAATTTTATTTAATATATAAAGGGAGGTTTAAGAACCATACAAAAATCACATGTAGACTTGCGGCAAACGATGGTCCAAAAACCAAATACTGCTAGAGCAGAATGTTAGAATTTGATCATAATTATGTGGCCGAATATCAAATTTGTCAGTTACGTAAATTGGGTGATTATAGGATTGACCAACAATATTGTGGTTTAATCTAATATGCCTAATTATGTTAATTGGGAGAGATTTAAGTATATTTAGTAGTCAAATAAATCTCAACTGTTCAACTGACTATTTGATGGACGTATCAGATTAAATGACTACATATATAAATTAGTCCTCCCTCTGCTCATTAGGGTTTACGGCAAACAGAAAAACTAAGTCTTTTCCATCGAAAAGAAATACCGCAATTTAAAGTAAGTGTCAAGATGGAGAAATAAATTTGTTTTATTCAACTTTGAGCTCATGGTTGACAAAGTGGCTCAACCAAATTCCGCCTCCGGTGTATTTAAACCTTAACGTTTTTAGAATTATTTATTCATGGCCTATAAAGATCCTTCATGTTTTTATGTTTTAAGTTTAATTTACACAAGTGAACATAAGACCAGAAACAAGGCAAATTGGCAACGAGGATGGAGATAATCATTGAAGACAAACAACCAAATGGTTCAGTTTATAATATTTACAAGTAAATGAGTTTTGAATGATTGTGTATTGATTTGATGATAGATTTACATTTATACAGGATATAACAAGAGTATAGGAATTGGTTACAACTGATTTTTACAATTTGAAATTTAAATTAACTAAATCTCATAAGATAAATCTTTACTAGAATCTTCATTTTGAATACTTCAAAAGATAATGGGATTATCTCTTACACGCCCCCTCAAGATGGAGTCGCCATTGAAGACACCAATCTTGGACACTAGTAGTGAGAATCATTTACGAAATAACGGTTTGGTAAGCATATCTATAAGCTGATCTTGAGTAGAGAGATGGTGAACATAAAGTTGGCCATTTGTGACTTTGTCTCGGACAAAGTCGAGACAAAGTGGAAGTCGATAGAAACATGCTTCATTCTTGAGTGCAGCGCAGGATTAGTAGAGACATATATTGCTCCTATATTATCACAAAAACTGGTCGGAGCTTTGAGAATTGAGACATGTAGTTTTGTTAGAAGCTTCTGAATCCAGGTAAGTTCAGCAGCAACAAAAGCAATCACACGATATACTGCCTCTGCTAAAGACCTTGCAACAGTCTTTTGCTTGGAGCATTTCCATGACACCAAATTTCCAGCAAAATAAATGAGGTAGGCAGGAATAAATTTTCTATCACCTTTATCATTTGCCCAGTCTACATTAGTGTAAGCCAATATTAAATTGCAGACTGATGTAAGTGTGTCGAAGCATTAACCCATAATTAAGAGTGCCTTTGAGATAGCGTAGGACTCGTTTTAGAGCTTGCCAATGAACATCAGCCAGTTTATGCATGAATTGAGCCAGCCGATTGACAAAGAACGATAAATCAGGACGAGTCAAAGCAAGATACTGAAGACCACTAACCAAACTCCGATAGGATTTACTATTTTCCAATATTGATGCTGACACCACATGCTCAGGCCTGATTTGTCAAATATGTGAGAAACCAGGCCATTACGCCAAGCAATACTATAAGGGCAATAAATACTTTGCTTAGCAGTCTTAGCCTCAAGCAAATTTTGCACACTTACCTTCCATTAAAAAAAGATGGTGCATGGACTCGAGTGTGTCTTATCATGTCACTTCTGAGCTTTAGAACCTGTTTATACAATCTGACTATGAGGGTACCTATGAGATTGTTATTGGTGATGGTTCAGTTTTGCTTATTTCTCACTTTGGCTCTGCCAATCTTTCAACATCTATCGTTTCCTTTTCTTTAAAAGATATCCTTTGTGTTCCTTCTATTAAACGAAATCTCATTTTAGTGTTAAAATTTTGTAAATCTAACAAAGTTTCTGTTAAATTTTTTGATGGTTGTTTTCATGTGAAGGTCCTGCAGATGCGTGATGTTTTGGTTAAAGGGCTTAACGTTGATGATGTTTATCAGTTTCTCGATTCTGCAATCTTTTCTTCTGCTCACCATCCTGGTTGTTTCACTGCTTTTCGTGTTTCTTTTTTTGACTGGCACAAGCGATTGGGCCATCCGTCAAATTTAAAAGTTAATAAAGTTATTTCAGATTTTTCTCTAACATCACTTCTTATAACTCTTGTCAATGTGCTAAAAGTCACAAGTAGTCATTTGATGTTTCTAGTTTGCATGAGCAATAAATCTCTTGAATTAATCTATTTAGATGTTTGGGGTCTTGCTCCTGAAAATTCAATTGATGGTTTCTCTTATTATGCTATTTTTGTTAATCATTATAGGAAATATATTTGGCTTTGATACCATATAAGATTTACAAGTAAATGGGGGTTTGAATGATTTTGTATTGATTTTATGATAGGTTTACATTTATACAGGATATAGCAAGAGTATAGGAATCAGTTACAACTGATTTACAATTTGAAATT
Source organism: Corchorus olitorius (assembly GCA_001974825.2). NCBI lineage: Eukaryota > Viridiplantae > Streptophyta > Magnoliopsida > Malvales > Malvaceae > Corchorus > Corchorus olitorius. Next base: position 136,367 of record AWUE01015895.1, on the reverse strand, counting down.
TAAATTATCTAAATCTCATAAGATAAATCTTCGCTTGAATCTTAATTTTAAATCCTTTAAGAGATAGTGAGATTATCTCTTCGACAATTCACTCTTGCTCGGGTGAGATTATCAGCAATTTTGGGTTCTTGAAATGTCTCACTTTGAACAAAACCTATTTTACCTTGATAACTTCCAAACAGTGAGAGGATATCTTGAATCTCCAAGGAACACAATTTGGTTTGTTAGCGCATAGAACATTAGAAGAGTCACTCTCAACTATAAGGGCATGGGTATTAGTTCCCTTTGAAATTGAAAAAAGATAATGAATGCTGCTCTTAATTTTAGAATTTAGCAAAATTTATTAACTTGTAGTTGTAAATAAAATATCGTATGATTTAATTGATTAGTGTGTCCAATTTTAAATGAATTGCAAACTCGTTACATGTAATATTACTCTTGACATGTGCTATTGCCTATTGAAAAAATTATTTAAATAGAAATTTATTTAATTTTATTAGAAATACAAAATTATTCAATAAGAATATAAACACAATAATTTTTTATTTATTTCAGTTTGTACTTATTCTTCAAGTGTCTTCTTCTTTATTGAATCCTTCACTTCAGCTGTACAAACATAAAAAGGTCAAAACAATTCATTAAATTAGATCACAATAAGAAATCCAAAAGCGATTGATATTTCTACCATCCAAATTATTGTTAAACTTGAAAATTTCGTTTCAATCCCCTCAATTATCAAAAAAGTTGCTATGTCGATCCAAATCCATAAAATTGTTATTTCACGACCATTGGTAAGCACACGATCAGACTCTCTAAATCAATTCCATTTACAGATGAATGAAATGCCGCAAGTCGTTGAAAAGCGGTTTTTATTAGATTGATAATGATGTTCCAAATTGTTCAATTCGATTTCCTGCACGCCCAAACTTTCCCCATTGTGTAAAGCCGGAAGTGATCTTTGAAAATGAGTTCCAAAATGACTCCAAATAGAATAATATAAGTAATGTCTCATTTCTTCAATTTCTCCAGGCTCTCTATACCTTTTTGTTCATGTGAAAGAATATTTTCTTTATGACATTTTCTTCACTGTTAAATTCTACCATTACATAGAAATATAAGAACCAATCGATTCGAGCAACAACCATGCGGTAGAAGAATTGTATGCAACATTGACGAGATTGTTTCATGCACTGTGAATATTTACAACATCTATATTGTATCCAATGCGATATATGTCACCAACAAACAACTATATTGTATCAAATGTGATCTATATGTCATCAGCGATAATCTGCTTTTAAACGGGATGGTGGCGGCCTCCATGCCAACTAGTCTCACACCGCCATCGCAATACTTGATCTTTTCCAATGCAATCTAACCACATTAGAAGCAATTGTTTCTTCCTCTATATGAATAAGATGACATTTTTGTTTCTCTTTCCAGATTCCACACAACAGCCATATTAATTTAGGGTTTAGGCGACAAGAGAGTTTAGGTGGCGGCTGTCGAGATCGGTGAGGAGACGATATAGTCTTTTAGATGGAGACTATCTCTTCATTTAGTATTTGTTTCCAATCTGAGTCCAAGAAGTTCCAGGAAAGTTATTTGGGAGGCTTTTAACGATTTTGGTGTTAAAACGAGTTGATTAGAGCCATTAATTTAACGAGTTATTTGGGAGGCTTATAACGATTTTGGTTCTCGTTTTGCTTTTGTCAGATTTCGTTATGAAAACGAGTTGATTAGAGCCATTAATTTAGGTAATGGCAGAAGGCTGGATGGAAGGTCTTTGTTGGTTTGAAAGGCTATGGTGAGAAAGATTGACAGGTATCCTAGAGAAAGCTATGGGGGGAAGAATGCGGGAAACATGTTTGCTACGAGATCAACGGATTTTCCAACGAGAGATGGTCTTGTTCTTAGGTCTGCCAAAAATAATAATACTGATCGAGCCAAAATTAACCCTATTTTTATGATCATTTTCCTATGCTTTTTGGTATTTTTATATGTGATTTAACCGTATTTTGCAAGTATTTGTGTTTTTAGGTCTTGAAGAGAAGAAAAGTGGAAACTTGCTGTTTTTCACTATTTTTGGAGCTAATGTGATGATTTTTGTCACAAATATGGACTTATCAATTTTGAGTGAATATTTGGAGATTCGAAGTTCGTGATTGAAGATTTATTGAAGATAATTTCAAGTCATGAAAATCATTGAAGATTTATATTTACCTTATATTCCGGTTCCCAATTGCAGAAAAAAGTATGCGTCACCCGCCTTGAAATTGCTCTGCAAACCATCAATAAAATCGTTGGTTTAAGACTTTAAGTTAAGCTTGAAAGTGAAAGTTAACAGATTTCGGAAGAGACAGAGCAGAGCAAAGGCAAAAACAACGATTTGAATAGGAGGAAGATTACCGAGAAGGGGATGTCGAGATGAGACTTGTGAGGCGCTGGTGGCCGATGGGGCCGGCGATTGCAGCGGCGAACGGTGACAAGAAGCATATCTGAAGAACCCTAGCTTTAAGTTTTTGGGGATTTTTCTTCTTCCATTTTTTTTCTCATTTTTGTTGAAAATGATCGAGCAACAACAACCTACCAGATCTGCCTTATTTAATTTTTCAATGGTTTCTCAATCTCCTGCTGTTTTGAAGCTTTTGATTTTTCAATTGTTTTTTTTCTCATTTTTTGATTTTTTTAAAAAATCGGTGAAAAAACCGTTAATTACTGGTTTGATCCGGTTCCGGGTCAGACGGGTTGCACGGTACCCGGTTGAACCGGTCGGATCGGCTAGTCTGGTCAGGTTTTTAAAACCATGGATTTATTTCAATGAGCAAGAATTAAGGATTGAGCTTAAATCGCGAAGGAATGAAAACATGCTATGAAAGACCTTGAAGACATGGACTTATGAATACTTTACATGGGATAATATTCAGCCCATAGAGCCCAAAATTGGAGTCAAAATTCCATTTTGTGCCGCACAAGCCCAGGAAATATCCAATTCCCGCAATACTAGTCCTAGTTGGATTAGGATTCTGCGCAGTCTTGGTAAAAAGGCCATAACCTTTTACTCAGACCTCCAAAAAATGCGTGTGAATATGCGTTGAAAAGAGGACTCCGAGATCTACAACATTGCTTTGAAGCCCAAAGTCCAGTTCTGTCATCTTGAATTCTGAAATTGATGTCGAAGTTGCTCATCAGTTCCAGTATTTTCCAGAATCCGATTTTTACCTAATTTCGTCCCAAGGAAGACTTTTAAGCCAACTTGGAGACCAAGTTAGAGAGTTAAACCAACCTAGGGGCTGTTATGGTTGGTTCTTAAGTCTACTAGAAGTCTAATTAGTCCATTATAAACACCAACCTTATGTTAACCCTAGAGAACATAATTTACAATCTTTTCTCTACATCTTTTTCTTTTCATCTATTTTTCTAGTTTTTCTTCTAGTTTTAGGCTAAGGGTGTCGACACCCCTTCTTGTAGAAGAGGGGTGCGATATTCCTAGGTTTGCCAAGGGGAGATTTCAGCCCTAAAGTCTGTAAGTTTTCTTATGCCTCCCATGGCAGGAGAGGATTTAATCAATAAATTCTTAATACTTCTTATCTTTGGGTGATTTCAATCAATTAATTATGGTGAGATTTGTGTACTTATAATTTGGTATTTGTTCTTGATTGATATGTTTGCTAATCTCTGTTTTATTTTATGATCTTGATGATTATTGATTTAGATGGCCACTAATGATTTAATTGGATAGATCTATTAGATCAAATTGAGAGGGTAATGCCTTAAGTTTGATTATTGGTAACAAATTGGTATCAACGGTAATTCATGGCCAATGGGATTAATAAACCTTATTTTGAATAAGTTTGGTTATATTTGTTATGCATGTGTGAATAATTGTTCTTAATGCTTTGTTCTTGACGTATTAATAAACTAGTAATATAGTGATTAGTTGTTTTGAATAAAAGGGGTAATACAAGACGTAATAGCAGTTTTACCTAATAAGCATGTTAGGGTTTTCCCTAGACCAATTATCTAATTGAGAATAAAATATTAAATTCATCTTTTAAATCAAGGATCCATAGTTAATTTGATTGATTTCTACCATTGGAGAAGAAGTATGCTTTCTTATTTTTGTTTTCCTTATTAATTGCATAATTTAGATTTAATTTAATTTACTTTATTTTTAGTTTAATTGCTTTTCTTTTTAATTATTCTATTTAATCCCCTATTTTTGAGTAATTCTTAGAGAGGATTTAATCTTTGGATAAGTCTATTCCCCCTTCTCTGTGGGATTCGACCCCTGCTTGCCCTATCTACTTAGTTAGGAAATTGTATGGATTATTTTGTGATTTGCTGACGACCGATCAAATACCGGAGTTGCTTCATGGCGTAGCCAGGTTCCCAATTACAGAAGGCGAGGTCATGGAGAGGTTAGAGGTAGAAGCCAAGCTCAGAGACTTCATGCTGGTAGTGTGCAACAAGACTCTAGATCATCAGGGAGTTAGAGGAATTATGAGGAGACAGAGTTAATGTTGGTATCACTAATCCAACAGTTATTATTCATGATGAGACTGTGAAGACAAATCCTTCTCCAAATATTGAGCAAGCTAAGGCCAAAAATCCTATCGACACGGTGATGGAGGATGGGGAATTGATCTATAAAGAATCAGATGATGGTTAACAGTCCTATGAGGAAGTTGAGTTAGCAGTCAATATCCCGGAAGAAGACATGTCTTCTCTTAGTGCAATGTGATTGTCGTTATTAATGAGGAAGGTAATCTGAATGAGGTGATTTCTGCTATTTATGGTCAAAAGTTTCAAGTACAAGTTAGTGTGATGAGCAACCTTATACTACAAAAAGTTGCTGCCCCCTACGGAATTTCTAACGAAAATATCCAGTAATAATTTTTTGCGACGGAAATACCCACCAATAATGATTTGTTACCAACTTATTGCAACAAAAAAAAATTTTCCATGGCGATATTTTAGTGAGTATACTGCATTTTCTTGTAGTTATGTTGTAGCTAACAGTTGATGATGTTGCCTTTGTGATGCTTGTATTTTTTTGGTAGTAGGCCTTGAATTAAATTTTATTGCAGATGTTGATTCTTGGGAGCGTTCCTCTGCTCAGAGACGTAATTTGGTTTGGGTCAATCTTGAAAAGGTGTCTTTGGAGTTATGGCATGTGAATTTTTTTCTCAAAACTCATTAACAATTGGGGTAAGTTCATTAAGATCGATGAAGATACTGCTATTAGAAAGTGCTTGAGGTATGCTAGGATTCAGGTTCTTGTGTCTAGTATTTCTGATATACCTAAGCTTGTTGCTAGTAATTCGCTTGGAATTAAATATAGAATCTTTGTGACCGTGGAGAGAGATGTTGATGTTGCTCTCGGTCATAAGAGTTGAGGAGGTGGATGAGTTTGTTTCTCCGGCGCCGTCTTTGTGTGATGTTCAAGATGGTGTCTCCTCGTTTTCCAATGACAAGCTAGCCTTGGTTCCTGGGACCGAATTTATTGATGATGTGTTGCATGTTAATGTTGGTTTTGGTATAGATGATGTTATTGATGATAATTGTACTAGGATCTTCAGAGAAGAGATTATTAGTGAGAGTTTAAATTTCACTAGGGGGAGTCTTTTAATAAGGAGTTGGTGTTTTATAATGCTGACGGGGTTTTATTGTTGAAAGGGTTGATTATGTTGTCGATTCCTTCGTTGAGGTTCACGTTTCTAATACGGGAGCCCATTTTAGTCCAACGGTTTCTAGCCCTCTTAACAGTTAGACTAGCTTGGAAGTTAGAAGTGAAGAATGGTCCAGGGTGGGCAGTAGATGAAATTTATTAGGCCAGTAGTTTAAATGGGCTAAATATAAAGTTTGTGAAAGGAAGAAAAGGAAAAAGATGAAGAGATGAGTTCTTAGACTTATTTTAGAGTATCAACCAGAGTTTATCTCGATTCTAAAGGCTCTCTTTTTTACGGCGACATAAGGCGGAGAAATGAGGTCTTATTAAGGGAAGCTGAGGATACCTTTGAGGTGAGTAAAGCTTTGGGCATCAGTTTTTGTGAAGACAAAGAAGCAATTGTGTCAAGATTGGTCGATCTTCATGCTGTTAATTGAAGTTTACTAGTGCTTGTGGTGTTATGGGGAGAAAAAAGAAAAAAATGGTGAAGGCTGGTGGAAGAGATGGCGTTTATTTTAAATTCACAAGATATGGAAGCGTTTTGTGTGTTTATTGTTGATATGCAGCGTCTTGGCATAATTTTATTGGGTGTGATTTTCACTTGGGGTAGCAATAGAGATTTGCCTTCGTTTAACAGACTTGATTAATTTCTTTTACGGTGGATGAATGAGACTTGTGGATGAGAAAGAGTTAAGGGAAGTTGTCATTGATTGCAATGTGAATCAAGCTTTAAATTGCTCATGTATTTAGAGAGGTGATTGGTGAAGCTGATGATTAAGCCAAGGGTGGAATTGAGCACGATGTGTCTTTGATTATTACTTAGGTCTTATTGTTGTTGTGTGTTTTTATTTTTTCTTCCTATGTTTTTCTTGCTACTTTTGGTTTGTTGGTTTGATTTGTATATGTTTTGCTGTTCGTTTCTTTGATTAATAATAACTATCTTTTGCCTTTAAAAAAAATCTATATGCCACCACTTATGTAGGCGAGCATTTTGCTGGTCGAATAGTAAAGAGAAACAGACTCTTCAATAAATGTGTGGCCTTACGGACTATTAAGGATTTTAAAGGCACCGTCCTCATTTTCCGTGACAGGCCGTAAAAGGTTAGGGATGAGGTCAAACTAGATTGTGAAATCTACACCGTGAAGGAAATTTATCTCTAATACAACATTTTTTAGATTAAGTTCAGTGATTATGGTTTAAGACTACAAAGGAGGAATGGACACTTGATGAGACCGAATTAGTCATGATAAATTGTGCTTAGTTCCTATGGTTTTATCACATTTTAAGTGCCCGTTTCACCTACTTTAGCATGGTTTTGCATTTTAGGTCAATTGGAGAGAAAAGTGTAAAACTGTGAAAAAAGTGCGAAAAACGTGCATTTTGGAGAACTTATGGATCCGAGGACATGGAGCATGGAAAAGAAGATGCTTGAAGCTATGCAAATGACATTTTGGACCATATTGGAGCTACCTTGAGTTACATGGCTACCCATGTAAACAAATGTGTCCCCAATTGAACTAATATGTTTTGATGGGCCTTATGAACCTGACATGGATACATTGGTGGACCAAAGCCAACATTCTACTCACTCAATGGGATGAACTTAGCATGAGAAAGAGGACTATCAAGTTAGCATGTGCAGCTACATGAAAATGTCACACTTGGACCATACCGTTGAAGAGGATATTTAAAGTCCAATCCACCATGTGTGATGACCTAATGGAGCTCTCATAAACCCTAGAGCCACACCAAGTATCAATGGGATGATGGACTTGCGCAATTTGGGTAGAAAAATCATATCTTTGAATACAGAAGTCCAAATGAGGCAATGAGGTACCATTGGAAAGAGGATTCAAAGATTTACAACTTTAATTAACTTGAAACAAAAGAGCTGCAAATGTCATCTAGATGGACTAAAATATCCATGAAGTCATTAGGCAGGAGCAGTCTGGACAGAATTGGATTTTTCACCTTATTCAGCTCGTTTTGCTATCTTGGGCCCTGCCAAATCTGCCAAACTAAAGTCCAAATGTCCAAGAAAGTTCCTTAAGGTTGGAAGAAGTTCTCAAAACCCTAATCTTGTGTTTCCCTAACCGCCTATATAAGTGTTATTTTTCTTCTTAGGTTTTACTTACATCTTCTTGGCAAGTTTTTCTTTAGTTTATGTGCCACCACCAGAGACAGAACTAAAGGGAGTGGGGGAGGCGGCCTAATCGATGCAAAATTAATCCTATTTATATGATCATTTTCCTATGTTTTTTGGTATTTTTATGTGTGATTTTAACCTATTTTACATGTATGTGCTTTTAGGTCTTGAAGAGAAGAAAAGTGGAAACTTGTTGTTTTTCACTATTTTTGGAGCTATTTTGATGACTTTTGTCACAAAAATGGACTTAGTAATTTTGAGTGAACATTTGGAGATTTGAAGTTCGTCATTGAAGATTAATTGAAGATTATTTCAAGTCATGAAGATCATTGAAGAAATATTTCAAGGAGAAAGAACTAAGGATTGAGTTTAAATCGCGAAGAAATGAAGACATGCTTTGGAGAAACCCTGAAGACATAAATTTATGAGTATTTTACATTGGAACATAACCAGCCCAGCTGGGCCCAAGTTGGAGTCAGTTCTGCCCCAATCCATGTGCACAAGCCCAAGAAAATATCCATTTCCCGCAATACTAATCCTAGTTAGATTAGGATTCTGCGCAGTCTCGGTAAAAAGGCCATAACTTTTTACTTAGACCTCCAAATAATACATATGAATATGAGTTAGAAAGAGAACTCTGAGATCTACAACTTTGCTGTTTTGCTCGAAGCCCAGTTCTGCCATCTTTTATACCGAAAATGCCCTTGAAGTTTCTACGAAATTTCAGTCTTTGCCAAATCCGATTTTTACTCTAAGGAAGACCTTCAAACCAACTTGGAAACCAAGTTAGGAGTCCAAACCGACCTAGGAAGTTGTTTAGGTTAAATCCTAAGTCTACATGGAGTCTTAGTTATTCCACTATAAATACCCACCTTATGTTAACCCTAGAGAACACAATTCATATTTTACAATTCTTAGATTATTCTTTTCTTCTAGTTTTTAGTTTTTCTTTAGTTTTAGGAGGGTATCATCACCTCTCTTTAGAGCCGGTGTCGACATCCCTAGTTGAAGGCCAAGGGAGATTTCACCCCTCTTGTTTTGTAAGTATGATCAAGCCTCTCATGGATTTTTCCAAATCCATGAGTAGCTAAATTCTTAATACTTCTTTTCCTTTGGAGTTTTCAATCAATTAATTATGGTGAGATTTGTGTGCTTATAATTTGATATTTGTTCTTGGTTTTACATGTTTATAATCTCTGTTTTATTCCATGATTTTAATAGTTATTGATTTAGGAGGCCTACTAATGATTAACTATTGAATCTATTGTTAAATCAAGCTAAGTGGTAATAACTAGTTTGATTGTTTGGTAACAAATTGGATAGCCGGTAATAAGCATTCAATGGGATTAATAAACCTTATTTGTTCTTGATGATAATAATCTTAAATTAAATAAGTTTGGTTATACTTAATGTGCATGCATGTGTGAATTGATGTTCTTAATGCTTTGTTCTTGACGTTTAATAAACCTTAATTGGCAATTGATTTTTTTGAATAAAAGGGATAATTTAAGCTGATAATAGGTAATTTTATCTAATATAGATTGTTAGGTATTTATCTCTAGACCAATGGTTTAGGGCAAGTTTGTTGATGTTTTACATGATGCTTCAATCTCTTGATTGAAGGTATCATTGGCGTTTAACTGATCTTTCTTATTTTAATAATTAGAGTATCAAATTCATCTTTTAAATCAAGGATACATAGTTAAATTGACTGATTTCTACCTTTGGAAAAGAAGTATGCTTTCTTATTATTGTTTTCTTTAATAATTGCCATAATTTAGATTTAGATTTAATTTAGTTTTGCTTTATAATTGCTTTTCTTTATAATTGGTATTTTTAATTCCCTGTTTGAGTGATTCTTAGAGAAGATTTATCTTTGGATAAGTCTATTCCCCTTCTCTGTGGGATTCGACCCCTACTTACCCTATCTACTTAGTTAGGAATCTGTGGGAATTATTTTGTGATTTGCTAACGACCGATCACGGCTGCCCCTCCAAACTTTTTGAATTTTTCTTATACATGTTCATATATATTAATAAATAACTAAAATTAATTATAGATTACCCAAAAAAATTCAAGATAATAGTTTATATAGGAGTTTTTAAAATTATTTTATATTAAGTGGGATTTGAAAAAAATAAAGTTTCCACCAACTACAAATTAAAATTTTATTACATATATTTATTTCTAATTTACCTACATGTAATGTTAATTTATCTCTCTCAATCTTGACTCTCTATTAATATTTAAAACAAGTATTTAAAGAAATCTCCCTTATTCTCCTCCATATACCAAAATTAAAAAAAAAAAAAACTCTTAGAGTCGAAACTTCATCCACATCCAATTTTTATCTTCCTTTCTTCATCTCCAGGTACTTTATTAATAATCTAATTCTGTTGTATAATTGTATTACAATTTTCTTTATAAATTGTAATGGTTTTGATACTTTAATTCAAAATTAGGGTTCTAAATTTGAATTTCACTGAAGATTGAAAGTGATCATGAATCATGATAGTCTCTTTTCTTCTCCATTAATTGTTCTTTATTAATTCTTTAATCCAACCCTTTAATTCTTTTTGTTAATTTTACATGTACTTGTTATGCCGATTGCCAATTTGCCATCAAATTATGATGATGCTCTCAAACTGCCAACCGCCATATACCTTGCCAGCACCTTTACGCTTTAGCTAATTAGCTATAGTCGACTAGCCACTAGGTTTTAAAATCTTTTTTTTATAATAAGGTTTTAAACTTTTGATTTCAATGTTCTAGGTTGTTATATTCGGTTAACTTAAATAGTTAATTTTTGTTGACAGTTGCTACTCTAGTCGGATAATTTCAATTTACTATTGATTATTTTAATATATTATGTATTGATAAGTTTTTTTTATCAATTGTAGATTAAACAGTAAGAGAAAATTAACAGTAGACTCTTTTTTTTTTAAGAAGTTAACAATTCACAAACAAATGAATCCCTTGACGTTCCTACGCCAAATATAGAGCAAAGTCGTCCCGATGAGCACCCACTTGCTATTTTACCAAGCTTGGTGCAAGGTTCATCTAGCATTCCAAGTACCACTTTTTCCAATGAACAAAAAAAATTGATACTGCTCCTTTTGTACGTGACATGGGATTGCAACCTCCAATTTGGGATTATTCAATAAATCAACAAGATGAATTTGGCGAAAATATGTTAAAGCTGGACCAACAAACATATGCTAGCCAATTATCCATATTCTGGAGAAGGTAATAATTGTAGAAGATTTCTAGCTTCTTGGTTTACATCTTTTCATTGTTTGGAATACTCTCCTACAAAAGATGCTGCTTATTGTCTGCCATGTTTTCTTTTTACCGATAAAACGTCAAAGCGACCTAGGGCAAACACATTTATTGTTGAAGGATTTTGAAACTGGAAGAAGATTGGTGGCAAAGAATGTGCTTTCTTGGCTCATGCTGGAAATGATCCTAGTTCACCACAAAACAAGGCAGTTAGATGTTATGATGATTTCAAGAATCCACATTTGGAATGGCTAACCCCTAATGAAAGCCAAATAAAGTTCAATGCAGATGGTTCGGCAAGGGGGCAACCAGGCGAAGCAGGTATTGGAGGCATTTTGAGAGATGAAAGTGGGAATTCTAGATTAGTGTTTTCACAACCAATTGTCTTTGACAAATTCGAATTTAACTGAATTGGTGGCCATTAAGGAGACTTTTTAAATATTTGCAGCTTCAAAGTGGGCCGTTAATAGAGAGTTAATCATTGAAAGTGATTGTTCTTCAATGGGTCAATGAACTAAATTCTACTCCATGGAGGCTCAGACAGATTATTTTCCAGATCGAGAAACTCAAGAAGAAAGTGCAGATCTGGAAGGTGGTGCATTTGTTTAGAGAAGTTATAATGGCATTGTTGATGGGTTAGCAAAGGCTAGTTGGAAAGAGGGTCGTAAATTATTACAAGATTTGATTGAGATGTTGCTGCTATGCTCCTTGGCTTTTGTTTCTTAGTTCTGTATTGTTATTGTAGCTGATGGTTTCTTGGTTCCGTCATCTATTAATAAAAATCTCTAATTTGCCTTTCAAATGGAAAAACAGACTTCTTAAGAAATTGCAAAAAAATCATTTGCGTATTAAGGCATCAATAAATGCAGTTCGATGGTTGACATTTCAAGCTTGTGTTTTTTGAGGCCTTGATGAAAATTCAAGCTCAAGTAGCCAAGGTAACTTTCTTGAATTATTGAAGTTATTCGCATCGTACAATGAGGAAGTTACTGTACTTGAGTTAGATAATGCCCTGAAAAACGCAAAGTATACGTCCCATTTCATTCAAAAGGAAATTTTGCATGTTTTTGCTAATAATGTATGACATGTGATTTGTGATCAGATTGATGATGCGAAATTTTGTTTGATTGTGGATGAAGCTCGAGATGAATATAAAAGGGAGCAAATTGTTGTGGTTTCAAGATTTGTTGATAAAAATGGGTCTATACAAGAACGTTTCCTTGATCTTGTTCATGTTAGGGATACTGTTCCAAGCACATTGAAGAAGGAGACGTTTGATGTTCTTTCTCGTTGTAATATCCCACAAAATATTCGAGGTCATGGATATGATGGCGCAAGTAATATGCATGGAGAATGGAATTACTTACAAGATCTAAAATGTAATGAATAATGATTGTCCTTATGCCTACTATGTGCATTGCTTTGCTCATCGTTTACAGCTAGCTATTTTTGCAGCATCTCGAGAAGTAATCCTTATCCACCAATTTTTCTCGAATTTGGTCTTCATCATCAACATAATTACTTTATCTTCTAAGCAGCACGATGAGTTGCAATCTACTAAAGCCACTTACAATACTAATTTAATTGTTATGGATGAACTTGAAACTAGTAAAGCGGCTAATCAAATTGGTACTTTACAGAGGGCGGGAAACACTAGATGGGGCTCTCATTTTAAGGATATGTGTAGCTTACTCAGAATGTTTAGTCCTACATGTGATGTTCTTTATAAAATTCTTGAGAGGGGATCGACATATTCACAACGAGGTGATGTTGTTTTTGCTTATGATTGATTGCATGATGTCTTTTGAATTTGTATTTATTTTACATTTGATGAAGGAAATCATGGGAATTACTGATTTTCTTTATCAAGTTTTGCAACTGAAATCTCAGGAGATTGTGAATGCAATGAATTTGGTGTTCAACACAAAGTTATTAATTCAGACTTTAGAGATCATTGTTGGGAAGCTCTTTTGGATACTGTAAAGACTTTTTGTGGCAATCATGATATTGAAGCTCCTAACATCGACAACATTTTCTCTAAGAGTCGAGCTAGATCTCGTCTTCAGAAAAATCCTACAACGATGGAACATTACTATAAGGTAGATGTATTTTTTGCTACAATTGATCGTCAGTTGCATGAATTAAACAATAGATTCAATGAACATGCAATGCAACTTCTCACTCTTAGTTATGCTCTCGATCCAAGAGATGGTTTCAAATTGTTTGAAACTAGTGTCGTGTGCAGCCTTGTAGAGAAGTTCTATCCTTCGGATTTTACAAAGCAGGAAAAAATTCAATTGAAGTATGAGTTGCAACATTATGGGCTTTGTCGCAAATTAGTGGAGACTAGAGAATCGAAAGACTATCAAATAATTTATAGACTAATAAGACTAATTTTGATAATTGCGGTATCTACAACTTTAGAAAGAGCTTTTTCACCTATGAGTACCATCAAAACTAGACTTAGAAACAAGATGGAGGACAGATTTTGAGTGGATGTTTTAGTAGTTCATATTGAAAAAGAAATTGCTCTGAAATTCGATGTGGAGAAGATTATTAATGACTTTTATATGATGAAAAATCGTCGAGCCCAACTTAAATAAGTGAGAATGATGTAACATAATTTTTCTTTAATTTGTTGTTATTATATAATTAGTTTTTATTTATATTCTTGCTTAGCGTTCAAAAAAAAAAGATTTTTTCTCCGCCCCCCAAATTGTAATTCCTAGCTCCATCCCTCCCTGGCCACCACCATCATTATAAGTCTTTAATGGAGTTTCCACTCACTCCCACGAGTGAATAGGTACTTTGATATACTCTTCTATCCCTATGTTTTGATGAATGATCTTTTATTCTATGGTGAGGTATTCATGTTCTTAATTGTTGATTATTCAATTGCAAGTTTCTATCTATCCATATTTCTAATGTTTAGATCTTTATGGTTTGATTGCTAAAGTGCACATTAGTCTTCATTATCATATTAATCAATGCTATATTAAATAGGTGAAATTAAGGTTACCGATGTTGATAACAAAATGAGGCATCGTATTTAGCTTCACTAGACCAGTAGACGGTGATGTCCAAGCTTGAACCACACGATCCCTACTTGTTGGAGCACCACATCTTTGCGAAGCCTCAATCTCACTCACTAAACTACCAGCTGAAGTACACAGCAAGGATGGAAGCCAACAAACATGCTCGTGCAGAGATTTGTTGCGATTCGACCAAATCAACCAAAACAGTGAACAAACTATTTCCAAGGATCCCAATTGACTAGTTTTAGCTATCAAGCATTCCCAAAAAATCATCCCTTGCAATCCAATCATTTCGATATCCTTGCAACCACGATAAGTCCCAAACCTTTTGACTAAAAGGACATTCAAAGAAAGTATGGTACACAGACGATTCAACATTAATGGAGTAAACATCACAAATATTATCAATAGGCACGCCTTGTTGTCGGAGTTGGGATTTTGCTAGTAAGATGTTACTAACTAATCTCCATAGGAAATACTTTACCTTAGGCAAAATTAACGCTCCCCAAATAAGATGTCACGTTAATGATCTATTCTCCATATGAAGCACATTCTTTCCTAAAATTTTCCTTGCAACATGATACCCACTTTTAACCGTATACTGGCCAATACATGAATTATTCCAAATCAAAATGTCTTTTGAAGGCAAATGGTGTAAAGGAATACATTAAATACGAGATACATCATCATGCTCAAATAATTCATTAAGCAAATCAACATCCCAATGCCCATTTGCATTTATCAAAATAATTATAGGGTGAGATTGAAGACTTGTGCCAGGACGAGCAAGAGGTTGATAGGCCGGTGGTTTCTTCAACCACTTATCATGCCAAATGTCTATACTCGTACGCTCTCCAATCCTCCATCGACTCCCCTCCTTGAGAACTTCATGCCCGGCCAATAAGCTCCGCCACACAAATGAGGGATTGTGCTCCAAAGTTGTTTCCATAAAAGAGCTACCACGAACATATTTAGCCTTGAAAATTCGGAAACAAAGTGAACTTTCATCATGTAGGAGACGCCAACATTGCTTAGCAAGAAGTGCAAGACTGAAGACCTCTAAATCACGAAATCCTAGGCCCACATCCAGCTTTGAAACACACATATCATCCTAAGATTTCCAATGAATTTTGTGCTTCGCATCAGTACTTCCCCACCAGAATTTGGCAATTATCATGTTAAGCTTTTGAATGAATGTCTTTGGAAATTTAAAACAGCTCATGAATTTTGCGCTTCGCATCAGTATTTCCCCAACAGAATTTGGCAATTATCATCTAGCTTTGAATTCGATGCCACAATTTAACCTTAATAACTTGCAATTCTACTTTCTTAAACTTACCAATCATAATTGGTATCCCAAGATATTTGTCTCGATTTAGGATCTTCTGGACCCCCAAATGACTCGTAATTGAATTGTGAAGACACTCCGGGGTATTATCACTGAACACCACTACTAATTTGTCGATGTTAATATGTTGGCCATATGCCAACTCAAAAGACCACAACAAACTCATAACCACATCACATTCATCCAACGAAGCACGAGAAAAAGGAGGTTGTCATCTGTCAAAATCGAGCCACTGCAACACCTCGAATGTCCCCTACTCGTTCCGCATGTTACAGCAAACATGATAAGCCTTTCATACAAAGCAAGAATAGATACGGGGATAGAGGATCTCCTTGGTGAATCCCTCTGGTCGGCACAATTCTCTGCATCTCAGTTCCATTGACTAAAATCGAGTAAGATACTGTACGTACGCACATCATGGACAAAGAAATCCACCTCTTGGAGAAACCCATAAGCCTATTAATCCTTCCAAGAAAGCCACTCTACTTGATCGTACGCTTTGCTTAGGTCAAACGACCATGGACCTACCAAAGATCATCCAATCTTGAACAAATGTGCTCTGACTAGGCCCTATAATTTTTGCGGTAAGACTTCCTTCAAACAGTTCGTAAGTGCTTTTGAAATGATTTTAAAAACCACATTGCACAAACTGATTGGTCTAAAATACTTCTTTGTACATGAATTGACAATCTTCGGTATGAGCACCACATTTGTATGATTAATTTCCGCCAGCGGCTCCCCCAAATTAAGGATAGACAAAGCCATTTCGCACACTTTTCCCCCACCACATTCCATAAGAATTGAAAAAAGAAAGGGGACATGCCATTGGGTCCTGCTGCTTTGTTTGGAGCCATGTCAAATGCATCTTTGCGAATTTCTTCTCTTAGGAAATCCCTACCCAAGGAAGCATTCATATCAGCTGTTACTCGTTTATCAACCAATGCTAAAACTTGTTGGATATTAGGAACACTCGGATTAGATGATGAGAAGAACTCATGGTAATAGTCGATGACTACTTTTTCCACTGCTTCACGATCAGTTTGCCAAATTCCGTTGCCATCTTTAATCGAGGCAATAACATTTCTTCTCTTCCAATGAGAAGCCACCGAATGGAAAAATTTAGAGTTCTTGTCCCCCTCTCGTAACCATGGAATTTTAGCTCGTTGTCTCCACATCGTCTCGTCCCTGTCATAAAGCTCATTTAACTCATCATGGTAGTCATGTAGAGGCCTTGACGCACCTCCCATTTGTGCCTCACCATTAGACCTGCTCAAGGGTCGGACTACCTGCCCAGGCCCGAAGGCCCGCCCGTAAAATGGGACGGTTTTGGCATAAATATTGGGCCCGAAAAATGGGCCTTGGACAAAAAAAATAAAGCCCGATTAAAAAATGGGCCGGACCTTCGTTTTGATGTTTAAGGCCCGAGCCCGACCCGTATTTATATAAATAATATAATATGATTAAATGATTATATTTATAAATGATAAAGTTAAATAATTTATATGTATACCTTAATTAAAACTTGTAAAACTCTATTAATATTAAATCTTTTTATTTAACCTTATTTTGATTTAATTTGTTATTTGATTATATAAATTTTAATGTTTAAATTTTAATTTTATTTTTCATTAAAAATTTTAATTATGATTTAAAAAAATAAATAAATATGGGCGGGCTTGTCCGGGCCTTGGACATGTGTTTAAAAATATGGGCTGGCCTTGGACAAAAGTTGAGGCCCGTTCTTCGGCCGGGCCGGGCTTGGGCAAACATAAAGTTTACAAATACTAAGCAAAAGCCCGGCCCAAACTGGCCCGGCCCATGAACACCTCTACTCACCATATAATGTTTCAAGCTCTTTTTTCTTTCTCTTTATACTATGCCGCACATTCCCAAAAACTTTTTTTTCTCACTGCTGTAACGATTCTCCACAAGCCTGAATTATTTGCTTTCCAGGTCTCAGCAATAACAGCATCAATTCCATTATGCAAAACCGATATGCATTCAAAGCGAATTTTTTTTGCAACTTCTAGCTTCTATCCCAGGCTTGTCTAAAATATTAATCAATAAAGGCATGTGATCAAATGCAGAAGTAAATAAATTTTCTAAAAAGAAAAAATTTAAACGACTAACCCAATTATCCGTTGCAAAAAATCTATCAAGCTTTTCAAAAATTGTCTCATTCCCCACTCTTCGAGACCATGTCATGGCCGACCCCTTGATTGGAATTTCCAGAAACTCATACACTTCTACTACTTCACGAAACAATTGCATTTGGCGTTGTGGCCTTAACGATCCTCCAACCTTCTCATCATTCAACAATATTTCATTAAAATCACCCGAATACAACCAAGGAAGCTATGAACGAATTGCCAATAACTTCAATAAAGCCCAAGACTCATGGTGCCTACTTGTTTCTGGGCGGCCATAAAAGCATGTAAAATGCCAAGTTTCTATAATTAAAGGCCATTAAGTTAGTTTAATGAATATAAATATTGTTCACACCATACTTAAAGGAAAGAAAGGGGAAGGGAAACTACTGTTTCCTATCTATGGAGTCGCCACTAATCTTTTTTAACCTAGGTGTGATTAGCCACCTATCGGATTATTAAGTCTAATATTAATCTAAGCTTGGCAAAGGTAACACTAAACCTAATAAACGGTCTTCTAACCAGAGTCTAAAGTTCGGGAGTCGGGTACGCGTGGGGAAGGATTAGCACCCCCACGACGCCCGTCGAAATGACGGCACTGACTAGTCTAGACTTAATGGTGGGTTTCTAATATCGGTTGTTTTTTATCTTTAACTAATTTCATGCCATTAAACTCTTTTATAATCTTTGAAATTAAGCAAATAAAATGGATTTTGGTATTTTTGAAATAGGAATGTTGGGAATTGAACCCGTTTATTGTTTGTTCTCTTTTTGGGCTCCTCATGAGAGGATTTTCTTTAAAACTTACCATTAAAACGACTCAATTTGAAAAAATGCTTTTGATGGGAACTTTCCCACTTTGAAAACTGAAACCGAAACTGACGGGAACTTTCCCTGAATTGAAAACTAAAACCTGATGGGAACTTTCCCAATTTGAAAACCAGCTAAATTGAGTACTTTGAAAACTAATGGGAACTTTCCCAACTTGTAAAAAAAAGAGCTAAATTGAATACTTTGAAAACTGGTGGGAACTTTCCCAACTTGAAAAAGAGCTAAATTGAATACTTTGAAAACTGGTGGGAACTTTCCCAAAGAGTTAAATTAAATACTTTGACAACTGATGGGAACTTTCCGAACTTGAAAAAGAGATAAATTGAATACTTTGAGAACTGGTGGAAACTTTCCCAAAGAGTTAAATTAAATACTTTGACAACTGATGGGAACTTTCCCGACTTGAAAAAGAGCTAAATTGAATACTTTGAGAACTGGTGGGAACTTTACCAAAGAGTTAAATTAAATACTTTGACAATTGATGGGAACTTTCCCGACTTGAAAAAGAGCTAAATTGAATACTTTGAAAACTGATGGGAACTTTCCCGACTTGAAAAAGAGTTAAATTGAATACTTTGAAAACTTGAGTGAAATTCTTTTTGATTTTTTGAGTTTTGATTTTTTTTTTTGGATTTTTGAAAACCTTTTTTATTAATTTTAAAATACTCAAATTTTCCTTTTGAATTTTTTATCTTTGAAAACTAAAAGAGAACAATTCTCAAACACAAACTCTTTTTAATTTTGAAGAAAACAGTTTTTATTTTTTTGGATTTTCTTTAACTATTAATGGAAAATTACTAAATTTAAACCCTAGATGCATGAATGCACGTGATGCATGTTTTCCGGTTAAATGTAATTTTTTACTGAATAATTATACGAGGAATTCAATTCGGGCACCCGCCACTCATACTAGCTAAGACCCCCATCCAGAAATTCCAAGCCTGGAAAGGATGAATTGAGACCGACAAAGATTGTCTAAGTCCCAATTATCATTCCATAATAGGATCATGTTAATTAATCTCGAATGTCATGGCATAATTAATCATATAAGAAAAACATAAATGTGAAATTTAAATATGAATGCACATGAAGTTTACCCTAATTTATAAATCCTAACTTTAACTTTATTCTACTTAAAAGAAAAGACCTACACTAATAGAATTTAGACCTAACTAAAGACCTAAACCAAAATCTCATAAAAAGCCCACACAAAATTAAAAGTCAAAACCCAAATAAATAAAGGCCCAATCTGAAAATTATAACCCATATAATAAAAGGACATGAAGCCCAACTAAAAAGCCCAAATAGTGACAAGAATTAAAATTCCGTAACAATTAGGAAGCCAAGTAAATAAAATGAAAGTCCAAACCACCATAGGCCCAAAGTCAGGAAATTAGAGGTTACGAATATGAGTGGGCCGGACGGGTTGAATTTAACGAACATACGGATCGGGTCGGGTCTAGTGGGTCGGTTTCTAGGGTTTACTATAAAACCTTTCTCTTATTCTTTTTTCAAAACAGTTTCTTCTCCTCCCTTTTCAGCGCCGCTTCCCCTTAGCCGGACCCATTGCTGCCACCGCGTCGGAGCTCCGTTGGAGCTTCAATATCGTCGAAACTTTAATATCGTCGAAACTTTGCAGCAAGCTTCCCCTCGTCATTCCGGTCTCGGATCCGACCTCCCTTCCGCCTAATGATACCTCTAAACCCTCAAATCGAGCCTCGATCCGAACCTACTTCTAACCTCCGATCCGACGAAACCCACCGTCGGATCACCTTGATTTTCGGGTATGTCGTTCCTCTTTGTGTTCTTAACAAACCCTCCGAACGGTTTTCCTAAATGGCCACTCTAAGTCCCGAAACCCCAAACTTAAGCCTAAAGAACCCTAACTTTTTCTGTTTTTGTTGATTTTTCAAGGAAAGATTCGAAACTGAGGAAGGAACGGATGAAAGACTACACTTAAGTGAAGGTCAGATTTGATGGGAAAGTAAGCTCTCTTTCTTGTATTTTTTTCTGTTTTTTGTCTAAAAGAAACTACTTCAGTTTTTTTTTTTTTTGTTTAACAAAAAGAAAAGGTTCTTGTTGATGGGAAATAATGGAAGAACAAAACTGCTTTTGGGGTTTTTTTTGTAACCTTCAACTCAGAGAAAAACCAAGAATTGAAAACTAAAAGGCTTGTTGAAGATGAACTCTCGGGAAATTCTTTGGCTACTAGGTTTTTTTCTTTGCAGGTGGCCTACTACGTGATTCAAATGGGTTCCAGAATCAGAGAGACTAAAAATGAGAGAGAGAGTGTGTCCCTTCTTTGCTTATTGAATGAACTGGTGATGATTATAATATCATGGGTGGTACTATTACTTGTTAAAATGCTTCCTAAATGATTTGAGCCTACTACTAATGTAAAATGCTTGTGCGATGAATGATGTTTGCTTTGAAATGAGTCGCAAAATTCCATGAAAAATGTTGTTTATTTCTATGCTCTATATCCCTAATGATAATATGTATGAAATGCTATGGAGATGTGACGGTACTTGTGTGAAGTGAAATGTAATGAGATGCTAAGAATGATGTAATGGATGCTGCCATGTATGCTTATATGTTGACTGTTGTAACTCCAAATGATGCACTTGGTCTTTGCATTCATCTACACTGTTTTGCCACTACATGTGTGAATATTTCGTCATTTTGCACTCTTAACAGCAGGAGGTAGTGTGCTTTGCTACTGAACTTGGTCGACTTAACAGTTGATTGCTTCAGTGTATGCTGCCATGTAGCTAAGCTAAAATTTGACACTTGAAGACTGAATTTTTTGAGGCACCAGTAAATTGAAATAAACCACGGAGTTGAGCTTCAAGGGCCAATTTGGCAACTTCGAGAGTACCATGAGATACGTCGAATTGGGAATTCTTCTTTTTTATTTGTTTTCTTTCAATTCATACTTTTTCGGGCTTTGTAAGATGTGAATGAAAAAAATCTTTTGTATTTTTGTCATTCCAAGCATCAAAGTGAAGAAATAAAATGTAACTTTCTTTATTTTAGTGGAAAGAGAGGGTGGGAGAAAGGTAATGCAATTCCTAATTTTTGATAATGGAATGAAAGAAAAGAAATGGGCTTCTCTAATTCCCATTGCCCAAATGTAAGCCCAAAGGTAGAAATACCCAAAAGAGATGTAAGCTCAAAGGTAAAAATACCCAAAAGTGTTTAGAAGATGAAGGATCAATACCCAAATGGTCCAAGAGTAGTCAAAGTTTACTGAAATCGGTTAAAGGAAAAGATCCAAATTGAAGCAACGGCCCAAATGTCCATAACTTTGCAAGAAAGAAACCAACCCAATATGAAGAGAATTAAGGTGAAGGGAAAACTTGGCTAGAGAGATACTGAGAATGAAAATTAAGAATAAAATGAGTAACTAGAAGGAATTGAATGCTCGAGGGAACCATTTGATAGGGAACTTAAAAGAAAATAACTATGAACCAAAATATGGTGTCTACAATACTGTATTTGGGTTCAATGAATTTAGAATTTTAGATGAGTATAGAATAAAAATGGTGCAAAACCTTCTATAACTCTTCTAATTACAAAAAAAAACCCAAAAAGATGAGCAAGTTTAGAAATGATCATTAATTTGTCCTTAACAATTAATACGGTCCATTAAAACACACTAATATGTGTGAACATAGTTAATCATCTAAAAATTATCAACAAAACCGAAATTTACTTTTATAACCCAACAAACTCAACACAAACCACATAGAACATAAGGATTATTGAGTAATTATCCAAGGGAGAAAAGACCAAAACGGGGCGAAAAGATTATTCCAGGTTAAATGTTGAAAGGATTTGTGAGTAATTTCCCTAGGTTACAAAAATAATGGGTAGGATATATATGATTATCTTATTACTTTTATTACATATTGTTTTTTATGTTAAAATCAAATTACCTAATCATTATTAAATAGACCTGTCCAAGGGTCGCCCAGGCCTGAAGGCCCACCTAAAAATGGGAGTGTTTGGACAAAAATATTAGGCCCATTTTTCGGGCTTCGGTACGTAAGGACAAAAACCCGTATTAGATAGGGGTAGGGTTTGGTTTCAACATCTTAGATCCGAGCTCGGCCCAGTATGGCCTTAATTATATAAAAAAAATAAAAATAAATCTATTTGTTATATTTTTTTAATAAAATTTAACCATTTATGTATATACCTTAATTTAAATTCATAAGATTCTTCTACAATTTGGTTCTTTTTATCAAAATTTATTTAGTTTTAACTTGTTATTAAAATTTTTAAATTTTAAACTCTAAACTTAATTTTTAAATATTTTAAATTATATTTTATTTTTAAAATTTTAAATATAGGCAGATCTTACACGGGCTTGATTATAGGCTTGGGCAAAAGCATAGACTCGAATAACTGGACCGGGCCGGGTTTGGGCAAGCATACCTCTTATAGATATCAAGCTTAGGCTCGACTCAGCCCATGGACACCCCTATTATTAAATTCAAGGAAATAAAAAACTAAGTTAATTCAAATAATGTGATGTTATGAATATATATTCATGTGGATGTCCATAAATATGTGATTAATGAGAACAGTTCATTTTCTATAGATGTTATGGAATGGTTCATCTTCCTACGGATGTTATGAAATGTTTCATCTTCTCACATTTATGATGATGTAACTATGAGCCTATAAATAGGCCATTTGTTTTGACAATGAATATACAATTTTATCACTTTCTCTACTTTTCTCTATAGTCTCTTGCCTTTCATACTTCAATTCTCTACTCCTTGGTTCTTGTTATTCCTTATTTTATAAAATGTTATCAGCACGAAAAGCTCTAAGTGACCAAGATCAAAAGTTTAATCTAACAAGTTTAAGTGACGATCAAGAAGTACAAAAGATCGAGATTCAAAGTTCAAATCTAAGGTTAGATATATATTTTGTTTTACAAAGTTTATTTATCATGCATGATCTCCTTCTTCTACCTTTCTTTATCATGCATAATCTCCTTCTTCTACATTTCTTTTATTATTAAAATTATGGATGATCAAATCACTACCTTGAATATTAGTGCCACTTGAAGTTGTCACATCAAAGATATAGTATCATTTGACACTTGAAGTTGTCATATTAAGGATGTGAATAATTGTTGCCAAAATTTGACACCCGAAGTTGTCATACTATTCTCTTTAAATTATATATATGTTCATGTCACACATGCATAAATCTATGACTTATTCACTATGTTTTAATTTGTTTCATGTGCTACATGTTTGAAGAACTTCTTAATTTGCAATCTAATGTTAGTTATATTTTCACGATAGTATCATTATGTCGAATCTTGCAAAACTTGAATTTGTGGCTCTTGACATTTCGGGGAAGAATTATTTGTCTTGGATTTTAGATGCTGAAATTCATTTGGATGCAAAAGGTCTTGGAGACACAATTAAAGAAGAAAATGAAGCATCCAACCAAGACAAGGCCAAACCCATGATTTTCCTTCGCCACCACCTACATGAAGGATTGAAAACCGAGTATCTTACGGTTAAAGATCCACTTGTTCTTTGGAATAGTCTCAAAGAAAGATATGATCACCAGAAAACGGTTATCCTCCTAAAACCTCGTTATGAATGGATGCATTTGAGATTGCAAGATTTTAAATCAGTTAGTGAATATAATTCTGCAATGTTTAGAATCTGTTCTAAACTGCAATTATGTGGAGAAAAGCTCACTGATGAGGACATGTTAGAAAAAACATTCTCCACTTTTCATGCATCCAATGTGCTCCTGCAGCAGCAATATCGTGAAAAGGGTTTCAAGAAATATTTTGAATTGATTTCTTGCCTTTTGTGGCTGAACAAAATAATGAGCTCCTAATGAAAAATCATGAATCTCGTCCTACCGGTTCTGCTCCATTCCCTGAAGTGAATGTAGCAACACACAAAAACTATACTTATGGACGTGGTCGTGGACGTGGACGTGGCCGTGGTCGTAGTCTTGGCTATGGTCGCGGTCGTGGTCGTAGTTATGGATATAATAGTGATCATTCGAAAAACATATCATTCCACCAAAAGTGGAAAGGAAATGAAGGAAAAAAGGAGAATGAAAAAACAACAAGCATATCGAGAATTTATGCTATCGTTGTGGTGGCAAAGGTCATTGGTCTCGTACCTGTCGTACATCGAAGCACCTTGTTGACCTTTATCGTGAATCGCTTTAGAAAAGGGAGAAGAAAATTGAGATAAATTTGCTTATGGAGATAGCGATTCTGAGCATGGACCTATTGATATTACTCATTTGGATGTTGCTGATTTCTTTGTCGGTCCTGATGGCAAAATTGATCACTTAATTAGTGGAGGAGTTATTAGTATTGAGCATGATGAAAAATAAACTCCTTATGTCGTATATGTTTTATCTTCCTTATATTTCATATATTTATCTTCCTATATGTTTTATCTTCTTTTGAAGTTATGAAAACTTGATGTTGAAAGTTTCTAAACCCTTATATTGGATATATATTTTTTCGTTTTATGTTTCAAAATCAATAGATAATTTTCTTGAATTGATTTGTTTTTGTCATGTTGTTGGCGCATGTTACATAAAAGGATGAATCTAGTTGGCAACAATATCAATAATGAAGATATATGTCTTATGGATAGTGCAACAACGCATACCATCCATAAACAAAAGGAATTTTTCACTCATTTGATAATGAGAAAATCAAATGTTAGTACTATATCGGGTAGTGCAAACTTGATTGAAGGCTCCGGAAGAGCTAGTATTGTTTTATCTGGAGGAACAAAATTCATTATTAACGATGCATTATATTCTACCAAGTCTCAAAGGAATTTGTTAAGCTTTAAGGATATCCGCCAAAATGGATACCATATTGAGACTGCAAATGAAGGAAATAAAGAATATCTTTGCATCACAAACAAGATTTCAGGTAAGAAATGTATATTGGAGAAATTACCCGCATTATCCTCCGGTTTATATTATTCATATATTAGTAAGATTGAAACATATGCTTTTGTAAACCAGAAGTTTATTGATTGCAATATGTTTATTGTTTGACATGACCGGTTAGGCCATCCCGGTTCAATCATGATGCGAAAAAATAATTGAGAATTCATGTGGACATACACTAAAGAACTAGAAGATTCTTCAATCTAATGATTTCTCATGTGCTGCTTGTTCTCAAGGAAAATTAATAATTAGACCATCACCAAGCAAAATAGGGAGTGAATCCCTTGCAATTTTAGAACGAATACAAGGCGATATTTGTGGACCAATACATCCACCATGTGGACCATTCAGATATTTTATGGTTTTAATTGATGCATCAACAAGATGGTCACATGTATGTGATACGAATCTAGTTGTGTAAAGATTCAAATCCACCCTTGTGACCCGCCAAGAATAACTTGAACAACTTTCAACTCTAGATGTGTATGTCGACAATCTCACCCAAGCAATCTTCTTCTTTCGTCGGCCTTAGACCTCCAATTAGACCTGCAATTGAACACGTAAGATCACAAGATTCACAAGCAATCAAGTATCACAACTTAATTGTTTGCTAGGACTCTATAAGATTGAAGAACCCTAAGTTTTGCTCAAACTAGAACAATGAAGCTAAGATAATCAATTTGGGTGAATAACCTCAAAATCTTTATTGAAAACTTAACTTATGTTTACAAGAGGGGGTTGATGCCTTTATATAGGCATAGGGTGATGCCCTAGATCTAGAAAAATAACCTAATTTTCGTCCAAATATATGGCCTAGGGTAAAACTAGTCCAAACCCAACTAGGAAAAGGAAATAAAGACATAATTAAATAAGGATTGGACTTAGTCAAACAAGGCCCAACCCAAATAACATCCAAACTTAAAAATAAGCTAATCTAAGATAGAATTAAGCCTAAACAAAGCAAACTAATGCTAATAGACTCATGCCTTGATGTCAATCCGGCCATGTAGAATCAATACCAAGCAAAGTGATGAACTTGTAATTGATTGGTGTTCAAATCATCATCAAAACTCTTCAAATGAACTTCATATTCAAGTCTTCAAGATGAGTTCTAACAAGACCCAATAATGCATCCTTGAATCTTTTGGCTATTGCTCTTGTCATTGGACCTAATGGCATCTTCAATGGATCAAATGGCATCTTTGGTATCTCCTTGGTGCTTGGAACATGTTGTGCGCAACCTCCTTGATCTTCATGCTTCTCCATGCTTCCTTGCACTCCATGATCATCCTCTCCATGATAATCCTTGGCGCATCATTCCCTGCATGATAAGCCTTGGGCGCATCATTCCCTCCCCCTTGAAGAAGATTTGTCCTCAAATCTTGCTTATATCGCACCACATATGGAAAGCTCTCAATAGGCCTCCCTTCTTGTATCAAAACAACTTTCAATTCCTACAACATCACTCAAAAGAAACACAATTTTGCTTGGAATATCTCCAGCCAAGTTGTTAGTACCCATTAGTGTATTTCGAAACAAAGGTAAGATCAATACAGAATTATCATGCAAAGCACTCTTAATCTCACTTTTAGCTAACATACACCCTTTTAACAACTTTCTTAAAAGTCTCTTTTCTTTTCACCCTAAACAGTCCTATTTTCAATGCTATGACCAACTAAAACAGATTTGTTTTCATCATAATTAGCATCCAAAATAGAATTTGTTTCATCACAAACAACACCTAAAAAAGATTTAGTGTCATCATAAACAACACTCAAATTAGTTTTAGTATCATCACTAACAACATCTAAAACACTCTTTGCAACTAGGGTTGTTTTATCATCAAAACAATCAACAATTTTAGGTTCGGACTTACTCTTTTCTTTAGCCCTAAATTCATCATCCAATTTAGCAAAATCATCTCTCACTTTAATTTGATCTTTTAAAGCTTCTTGAAATGATAAAGGAACTAAAGTAACAGGTCGCTTACCATGCATAAAAGAGTACTTGTTTGTCTCACCATCATGCTTCACCTTATTGTCAAATTGCCAAGGTCTCCCAAGCAACACATGACAAGCTCGCATTGGTAGTACATCACACAAGACATCCTCTTTGTACCTGCCCAAAGAAAGAGTAACCAAAACTTATTTATTAACCCTAATTTATTTTTTATCATTAATCCAACTTAAGCTATAGGGTTTAGGATGTTTAGAAGTAGGTAGTGTAACTCTTTCAACAAATAATCACTAACTATGTTTTCACATCTCCATCTATAATCACACTACTAGGCTTTCCATTCGCATACATCCTAGTATGGAACAAATTCTCCCTTAGAACATCCCCTTTAACATAGGCACTCGAAGTTCTCTTATCAACTAAACTAAGTGGAGCTTGTTGATTTTGAGCTTTAGCCATAGTTTCCATTCTTGCATCCATGGCATCTAATCTTTCCATAAGTGCTTGCATCATGGTAGCCAAGTCATTGTTTTGATTATGATCTCCCATTGTACCTACACACAAAGAAAAGTTAGTAATAAAAATTCCTCACTAGTGTGTGTGTGCCTTACCTTTGTTGTGCTCTCGTGTTTGCACTCAACCTATGGATTGGCGATCCACTACTCTCTTAATGATCTCACAAGATTATGCCTTTTTCTAGCTTCAATAGGCCTAATAAGAGCAAATTGTTAGAGCCTCCTTTCTTCTCGTGGCCTACTTGAGGAACAAACAATTAAGAGCAATAACTTGAGTGAATCAAAACAAAAAGTGATCTATACAATCCAAACAGCCTTTTGTCTCCCAAACTTGCTGCACAAAACACAATTAGCAACACAAATCAATCATTTCAATCAATTATAAACCCTAGTACCACTTAGATCCAATTTAGTACCACTTGTCTCCAATAGGGTTTAAACCTGAAATTCTTAAAATTATATCTCAATTCACAGCAAAAGCAACCCAAGAATCTCAAACAAACAATCAATTAGGGTTAGATGCAAACAATTGACTCAATTGCTCAAAACAAACCCTAATCCCCAAATTCCCAAATCAAGAACCCTAGTTCCTGGAAAAAAATCGAAAACGACACAGATTTTTTTGATTTTTTTGATTTTTTTCAATATTTTTCCCAGAAAGATCACACTAAAAGAAGTCTAGATCTCAAATTTCAAAGCTTTTCGAGCTCAAACGAAGCCAGAATAAATTTCACAAGTTTCTAGTCGAATTTTTTTTATTTTTTTGATATTGTTCGATTAAACCACAAGGTATGAGGACTCCAAATCTGAATTTTCAAGTCGATTGGAGTTAAGATGAAACCACAATGAATTTTTGAAATTTTCGGAATTTTTTTATCTTGAAAAACTTTGATGGATGAGATGGATGAAAAACTTGATGATAGATGAATAGAATGATAGATTTACCGATTGAAGATGACAACCTATGCTCTGATTACCAATTGATACGAATCTAGTTGTGTAAAAATTCAAATCCACCCTTGTGACCCGCCAAGAATCAACTTGAACAACTTTCAACTCTAGATGTGTATGTCGACAATCTTACCCAAGCAATCTTCTTCTTTCGTCGGCCTTAGACCTCCAATTAGACCTGCAATTGAACGCCTAAGATCACAAGATTCACAAGCAATCAAGTATCACAACTTAATTGTTTGCTAGGACTCTACAAGATTGAAGAACCCTAAGTTTTGCTCAAACTAGAACAATGAAGCTAAGATAATCAATTTGGGTGAATAACCTCAAAATCTTTACTGAAAACTTAACTTATGTTTACAAGAGGGGGTTGATGCCTTTATATAGGCATAGGGTGATGCCCTAGATCTAGAAAAATAACCTAATTTTCGTCCAAATATATGGCCTAGGGTAAAACTAGTCCAAACCCAACTAGGAAAAGGAAATAAAGACATAATTAAATAAGGATTGGACTTAGTCAAATAAGGCCCAACCCAAATAACATCCAAACTTAAAAATAAGCTAATCTAAGATATAATTAAGCCCAAACAAAGCAAACTAATGCTAATGGACTCATGCCTTGATGTCAATCCGGCCATGTAGAATCAATACCAAGCAAAGTGATGAACTTGTAATTGATTGGTGTTTTCTTGCTCAAATCATCATCAAAACTCTTCAAATGAACTTCAATGGTCTTCAAGTCTTCAAGATGAGTTCTAACAAGGCCCAATAATGCATCCTTGAATCTCTTGGCTCTTGCTCTTGTCATTGGACCTAATGACATCTTCAATGGATCAAATGGCATCTTTGGTATCTCCTTGGTGCTTGGAACATGTTGTGCGCAACCTCCTTGGTCTTCATGCTTCTCCATGCTTCCTTGCACTCCATGATCTCCATAGTCCTCTTGATGTCCTTGATAATCCCTTGGCGCATCATTCCCTCCATGATAAGCCTTGGGCGCATCAGTATGTTTATTATCATCTCGTAACTTGTCGTTTGCGAGACTGCTTGCTCAATTGATTTGATTACGAGCACATTTTCCTAATTTTCCAATCAAGAAAATACGCCTTGATAATGCTGGTGAATTTACTTCTCAAGCTTTCAATGATTATTGCATGTCTATTAGCATTGATGTTGAACATCCTGTAGCACATGTTCATACACAGAATGGTCTGGCGAAAGCATTTATCAAGCGACTGCAACTAATTGCAAGGCCAATACTTATGAGAACAAAACTTCCAATTTCTTGTTGGGGCCATGCTATTTTGCATGCAGCAGCACTGATTCGCATTAGGTCAACAAGTTATAATATATCCTCCCCTTTGCAAATGGTTTTTGTTCAGGAACCTAATATTTCCCATCTTAGAATTTTTGGATGTGCGATATACGTTCTAATTGCTCCACCACAACGCGCAAAGATGGGACCTCAAAGGTGGTTGGGAATTTATGTTGGGTTTGAATCCCCGTCTATCATCAAATATCTTGAACCATCAACTGGTAATTTATTTACGGCTCGGTTTACCGATTGTCATTTTGATGAATCTATTTTCCCAACATTAGGGGGAGAAAGTAAGCAGTTGGAAAAGGAAATTGTTTGGAATGAATTATTTTTATCTCATCTTGATCCTCGTACAAAAGAATGTGAACTTGAAGTTCAAAAGATAATTCATTTACAATGTTTAGCTAATCAATTGCCAGACGCCTTTACTAACCCAAAGAAAGTGACTAAGTCACATATACCAGCTGCTAATGCTCCGATCAAACTTGATGTCCCAATCGGACAAGTTTCTATAGCAAATGAGTCTAAACCACTCCTGAAGCGTGGTAGACCTGTTGGTTCCAAAGATAAAAATCCTCGAAAATGAAAAGGAGCTAAAAATCAAGATGGTCAAATTGAGGATAAGGTGACTCCAGAAGAGTCCATAGACATAATTGATGATTCAGTTCCAAAAGAACATCAGGTACCTGATAATTGTGAAAAGGAAGAGATCTCAATTAATTATGTCTTAAATGGAATTCGATGGAACCGAAATGAAGTCAACATTGATGATACTTTTTCATATCATATAGCGCGCAATGTAATAGATGATAATGAGGATCAAGAACCAGAATCTATGAAAGAATGCATGCAAAGAAATGATTAGCCAAAATGGAAAGACGCAATTGAGGGAGAATTAAATTCTCTTGGAAAACGAAAACCTTTTGGACCTGTAGTCCGTACACTTGAAGATGTACAGCCGGTCGGATACAAATGGGTTTTTGTGAGAAAGCGAAATGAAAAGGGTGAAATAGTGAGATATAAGGCACGACTTGTTGCCCAAGGATTCTCACAACGACTTGGCATTGATTATGAGGAAACATACTCACCTGTGGTGGATGCAACAACTTTTCGTTATTTAATTTGTCTGGCAGTCCATGAAGGACTTGATTTGCGTCTAATGGATGTTGTTACAGCCTATCCATATGGCTCACTTGATACTGACATTTATATGAAACTCACTGAAGGATTTAATTTGCCAGAAGCATATAAGTCAGATACTCGAGAAAAATATTCAATCAAGTTGAATAAATCCCTATATGGATTAAAGCAACCTGGGCGTATGTGGTATAATCGCCTTAGTGAATATCTGTTGAAAGAAGGATACAAGAATAATCATATTTGTCCATGTATCTTTATGAAAAGATCTGGAAATGAGTATGTTATAATTGTTATTTATGTTGATGACATAAATATTATTGGAACTTCTGAAGAGCTTCCAAAAGTTGTCCAATGCCTAAAGAAAGAATTTGAAATGAAGGATCTTGGAAGAACAAAATTTTGCCTTGGATTACAAATTGAGCATTTAAAGAATGGAATTTTTGTGCATCAGGGAACTTATCTAACAAAAGTGCTCAAACGGTTCTATGTGGATAAATCGCATCCATTAAGTTCTCCAATGGTTGTGAGATCTTTAGATGTAAAGAAAGATCTTCTTAGACCTAAAGAAAATGAGGAAGAACTACTTGGTCCTGAAGTACCATATCTTAGTGCCATATGAGCACTCATGTATCTTGCTTGTCATACTCGACTCGACATAGCATTTGTTGTTAATTTATTAGCAAGATATAGTTCTTCTCCTACACGAAGGCATTGGAATGGAGTTAAGCATTTACTCTGGTATCTTAAAGGTACGATGGATATGGGCTTGTTTTATTCGAATGTACCCAAGAAAGATTTGATTGGCTATGCAGATGCTGGATATCTGTCTAACCCTTATAATGGTCGTTCTCAAACTGGCTATTTGTTTACATGCGGTGGTACTACCATTTCATGGCGTTCAATGAAGCAAACTATAACAGCCACATCATCCAATCATGCAAAAATTTTAGCAATACATGAAGCAAGCCGAGAATGTGTTTGGTTGAGGTCTATGGTAAAACACATTCGTGAGACATGTGGTTTGTCTTCTGAAAAAATGATCCCGACGATCATATATGAAGATAATACTGCTTGTATTGCTCAATTGAAAGATGGGTACATCAAAGGAGATATGACAAAACATATATCACCAAAATTCTTCTTCACACATGATCTTCAGAAGAATGGTGATATTGAGGTTCAACAAATTCGCTCATGTGATAATCTTGCAGATTTATTCACTAAGGCACTTCCTACTACAATATTTAAAAAGCTTGTCCATCATATTGGAGTCCGAAGACTCAAAGATCTTGAATGATGTTATCATGAGAGGGAGTTAAATACGCGCTGCACTCTTTTTCCCTTGACTATGGTTTTTCCCATTGGGTTTTCCTGGTAACATTTTTAATGAGGCAGCATTTGAATGCGTATTGGGACATCATATATGCACTCTTTTTCCTTCACTAGGTTTTTGTCCCACAGGGTTTTTCCTAGTAAGGTTTTAACGAGGCATATACTCCAACATACCCTAACATACTCCAACAATGGACATCCAAGGGGGAGTGTTATGAATATATATTGATGTGGATGTCCACAAATATGTGATTAATGAGAACAATTCATTTTCTATAGATGTTATGAAATGGTTCATCTTCCTACGGATGTCATGAAATGTTTCATCTCCTCAAATTTATGATGATGTAATTATGAGCCTATAAATAGGCCATTTGTTTTGACAATGAATATACAATTTTATCACTTTCTCTACTTTTCTCTATATTCTCTTGCCTTTCATACTTCAATTCTCTACTCTTTTGTTCTTGTTATTCCTTATTTTATAACATGTGAAAGTATATTATGAATGAAAAAAACAAAGAATTATGAAATAAACAAGTTTCAGAATGGAATGTTTGTACCCAAAAACAATTTATGTTTGCTTATATAAATGGTAAAAAAAATATGGCAATGCAATTGGGTAAAAAAAAATCATGGCCAAAGTATCATATTTTGACAATGTAAAAGGGACAAACTAGTTATTAAACCATAATAAGGCTAAATGCTCAATTCATGGCAAAACGTTCCAATTTAGGTCTAATTTAGAGTAGAACCTTTTAATTTGGTTCATTAGTGCAGGAGGTTTCAAAACCGATTCAATTCGAGGTAATCCCCTCAAATAAGGGCACAACTTGCCTCAAATCCTAACTAATCACATGAAAAGGTTGTGCCCCTATTTGATGGATTACCCCATATTGAATCGATTTAGGAACGTTTTATCCACAATTAATCAAATTAAAATGTTCTACTCCAAATTAAGTTCAAATTGAAATATTTTGCCTTGAATTGAACAATTAGCCCCATAATAACAGCTTCAAAACTCAATGACCTTGGTGGAGGCTTTAAAACGAATTATGGTTTATCTATAGCGAGCAATATAGTTGAATTACAAATAACTTTTACGAATAATGAATAAAATTTAAAGATTAACAAAAACAAAAGCTAAAAAATATTTCATTTTCTCATGATAATTTTATAGAAGATTATCTAAATGATTTCAGTCGATCATTTTTTTGTTTTGAGAAAATATTGATTAACTATATTCATTCAAAGATCTGGATTACAAACATCGGGTGGTAAATCCCCGTACTGCACATAGTCAGCTAAACCAAATCTAGCTAGTTTTGCTAATCTATGAGTACAACAATTAGCTTCTCGCTTTACATGCTTAAAAGTAAAACACTCAAAAAAAGAAACTAAAGCCCAAATCTCATCAAGAACACAAGCCCCCTCCCAATTCGCAGCACCTTTGTTGTTAATTGCAGAGATTGCCAACAAACAATCACTCTCAAGAACACAATGGCGATACCCTTCATCTTTGGCAAATTTCAGCCCCATCCAAATGGCCAACACCTCTGCAATAAACGAGTCATGTACAAAACTGCATCACTTAGTAGCACAACACAAAATCATACTATTAGAGTTCCGGGCTACTACTCCCAAGCCGGCCAAACCTCTGTTAACCTCGGTTTGCTTCAAAAGCAGCATCAACATTAAGCTTAACCATGCCATGAGAGGGGGGGGAGGAGGAGACCAACAAGGACTATGCAAGGTAGTACCATAGCTGCTACCCACATTCGACATGCCCTTATCCTAATTGCAACGCTTTTGCAATCAAACAAGACCGGAAATTATCATTCTCACCCCATTCCAGCACATAATGATGAATCCAAGGACACTTCATCGTCCAAATAGCTTGACTAAGTGGGCACTCAAAAAACAAATGAAATATAGTTTCATCATGATTTCCACAAACCACACAACGGAGAGCAACATCCATTCCATGATTCTTCAAAACGGTTCTCACAAGCAAAAAACCATGCAACAAACGCCACATGAAAAACTTAATTTTTGGATAAACCTCTGCACACCAAATAGCTCACCAACAAGGTGCTCGAGACTCCACATCATCAGCAGTCCTTCATAACACCTTCTGGGCAATGAAATAGCTCGATGGAACAGAGTAATTGCCCATCTTATCAGCATTCCACATCAAAGAACCACTGGTTGGTTGAGGCAATAACGAAAGGCACTGAATTCTAAAATAATCATCCTCCACAAATAAATCCTTAAGCATATCAATCTTCCATGATTTTGAATTAAAAATGAATGAGACTTGATCGAGCTAAAAACAACCCTATTTTTATGTCTATTTTACTATGTTTTTAGACCCATTTATGCTTAATTATATGCTATTTTATTAATATTTGTGTTTTTAGTCTTTAAGTGATGTGAAAATGAGAAATTGTTATTTTCCACTATTTTTGTAGCTATTTTGATGACTTTTTACACAGATTTGAGCAAAGCAATTTTGAGCATAGATTTGGAGATGCGAAGTTCGTGTTTGAAGACCATTTGAAGATAATTTGGAGACTTGAAGACTTTGAAGATTTATTTCAAGAGGAAGAATTGAAGAATTGGAGTTTTAATTGAAGACAAGTCATGAAGAAGCCCTCAAGCTTTGGTATTTATGGATAATTTATATGGGAAGATACTCTACCCATATAAAATATTAATTGGAATTAAAATCCCAATTAATGACTCCTAAATCCAAGGAAATACCAAAATCCCGTAGATTCCCGATTCTAGTCCTAACAGGATTAGGATTCAGGAGCAGTTTTGGTAGAAAATTCATAACTTTCTGCTCAGACCTCCGTTTGAAGCCCATGAGTACTCGTTGGAAAGCTAACTCCGAGATCTACAACTTTCCTTTGAAGTCCAAGACCCAGTTCTGCCGTTTTCAAGTCCGAAAATGCCGTTGAAGTTTCTGCACGAATTCAGCAAAATTTCAGGATCCTATTTTAACTTGGATTCTACTCTAGGATGACTTTTAATCTAACTTGGACTCTAAGTTAGACTCCTAAACCGACTTAGACCCCTTTCCAAGTTAGGATTGGAATTCTTAACGTTAGTTCCACTATAAATAGCCACCTCCTGTATCACAAATCACACACCAAAAAATATTTTCACATAGATATTTTCTTTTCTAGTTTTAGATCTAGTTTTTTAGGCCAAAAGGTGCCGTCCCCCCTCTCTAGCAATAGGGAGGTGCGGCATACTTAGCTATTTTGCAAGGAGATTTCGCCCCTCCAAGGTCCTGTAAGTACTCTTATGCCGCTCATGGATTTTCCCGAATCCATGAGTAGCTAAATTCTTAATACTTCTGATCCTTTGGTGAACTCAATCAATTAAATATGGTGAGATTTATGTTCTTATAATTTGGTATTTTATTCTTGATATATAGCATGTTAAACTCTGTTATAATTCTACAATCTTGATCTTTATTGATTTATGTGGCCAGTAAAGAGGTAATTTGAGAGATTGTTGGCTAGATCAAATAGCGGATTGACGTTCATGTTTGATCGTATGTAGCAAATTAGCTACGCTTGACGGCGGGTTAATTGGGTTTGCATGCCAGTGATCAGATTTATCTGGTTGTTGTATGGTTTTATTTATTAAGCATGTGTGAAAGAATTAATAAAACTTAATGCTTTGAATCCTAGCAAATCTTTAAGGCTTTGCGGCTAATCGATGAGTTAGGAGGAAAAAAGGGTAATTTAAGCTCTTGCGAGAAATCTTACCTAAATAGCATGTTAGGGTTTTCCCTAGGTCATTTATCATCATGAATTTAATATTGAATTTATCTTTTAAATCAAGGACCCATAATTAATTTGATTGTTTTCTACCATTGGTGAAGAAGTATATCCTTAATTATTGTTTTCTTTCTTATCTGCTATAGACTTAGATTTAATTTACTCTGTTTTGTTTTCTAGTTTAATTGTTTTTCTGTTAATTGTTTTCTGTCAACCTCTGTTTTCTGTGTTGTTTTTGAGAGATTTTAAGGACTAAATTTTCGGATAAAATCTATCACCCTTCTCTATGGGATCGACCCCTACTTGCCCTATCAACTTAGTTAGGAGTTTGTTGGGAATTTTATTTTTATGATTGTTAACGACCGATCAAGACTGTAAACTCGCAGGTCATCAGACTGGTTATTAAGATCCTTTGGCAGTGGTCGAAAATTGATCCATTTATCAACAAAAGCCAATATGTTAAAGCCATCTCCAACTTGCCAACGACATCCTTTAGCAAAAACCGCTCTTCCAGCTAAAAGACTTCGCCAAATGAAAGATGGATTTCTACCCATATTTGCCTGTATGAAATTCGAACTCCAAAAATACTTAGCCTTCAAGATCCTATAGCAAAGTGATTCTTGATTCATCATTAATCGCCAATACCGCTTTAGTAAAAGAGATAAACTAAATGCTTCAAAATCCTGAAAGCCTAAACCCCCATCAATTTTTGAGACACATTATTCACCCCAATTACGCCAATGAATTTTCCTTTTTCCGTTCATTTCTCCCACCAATAATTTGCAATAATCATGTTCATTTCTTGCACAAAAGACTTGGGAAATTTGAAGCAACTCATCAAGTACAATGGCATGAATTGGTGATTGGTGTCGTCAATCAATCACAAAATAAAAACCTAACAAACTCTCTCTAACAAGTAGATAGGGCAAGTCAGGGTCGACCTCATAGAGAAGAAACAATCTAAGTTAACTGTAGCAAAACAACTAAGACAGAAAACAGGTTAATAGCAACTGGGTAAAAGAAAGCAAATTGTCACGAAAGCAATTAAATAGTAACCAATAAAATAAAGGCAATACTTCACCAATTATCCCTACTTAAGCACACATCAATTATAAACAACACGGATCACATATCAACATATATCAATTAAAACAACATAAACAACATAAAAAAAACATAAACAAGTCTTTGGCAGAGCGTTCAATTACTAAAGATTCTCTTAGTCTATCAAATATAGTCAAATTGCTACTAAAGATTCACAAAGATAATCCTTTTATTAATTACTCAATTCAATACTAAAAATTCTTGAATCATGCAATTAACAAAGCATAAAGATCAATAGAGACTCCAAATATATGCATTAAATTACTAAAGATTCATAAAAGCATAATAAAAGCATAAGAACAATTACTAAACCCAACTTAATAAATTAGTTATTAAAGATTCACTAATTTTACCAAATCTTGCTACTAACAATTAAATTCAAAAACTAAAGATTCACCAAATCTAATCTAGCAGAGACTAAATTAATTAACTTAATTAGGCGTGCGCTCCTAGCAAGTAATTAACCAAAATCTAGACAACAAACACAAAGTTAGCATTGAAAACTTGTTTATCAAAGAAGATTAAATCATCAAATAAAATCCAGCCAATCATACATACAATGATAGATCTACACATGCATAATAGATTATCATCAATTCATCAATCAATTGATAAAGAATTAAAGCACAGGATCTCACCGTAGGTGTAAAAATTATCAATTCATAACTCAAGGGTTCAAAGGGGAAGAATATTAAAGAAACTACTCACTCATGACTGAATCAATCATGAGAGACATATTTACAAAACAAGAAGATGTCAACAAGGAATGGAACCCTAGAGAAGTAGACGGCCTAAGGGAGAGAATTCTCCTCTTCAGGTTCTACAATTGTCTGTGTTCTGCAGTTATGAGAGTTAGGGCTATTCCTAAGATAATCCTACCTATTTATAGGCAAACATAAGACTTATCCTACCCTTAGGACAAACAATACCAACTCTTAGATGCGGCGGCAAGAAGGGTAAGATAGACACATAAAATTTACTCCTACTCTAACCAGGATTTGCAGTAGCTTAAAATCAAAGGAAGGCTCTTGATTGGCTGAAGTAGATCATCCTGATTAATTAGCATCTTCCTTGACCAATTAGAGTGCTCCAAGGACAGGCTTGAATCATCACAGCTTTACCTGCAATTGATAACACTTTACCCTTCCATCCATTAATTCCATTCTAAAGCCTGTCCTTGATCAACTGCAATTCCCTTCTCCTAGACCTTCCAACCATAATGGGCAGCCTAGATACTTGTCATTCTCCATCATTCGTTCCACATCTAGCTTCAGCATAATTACATCTCGTAGTTCCATCGACAAATGTCCACTAAAAAGCACTGTCGACTTGTCTATATTAATATGTTGGCTCGAAGCTAATGCAAACTTATGCAATAAATTTATCGCAGCATCACACTTAGATAGATTTGCTCGAGGGAAAAGCAAACCATCATCAGCAAAAAATAAGTGCAATATCTTAGGAGCATGTTTATTCACTGCAATGCCATCAATGACTCCTTCCGACACTGCATCATGTAGTAAAGTCGAAAAACCCTCATACACAACAAGAATAAGGTGCTAAAGATCACCCTACCGGATACCTCTCGTGGGAACAATTTATTCACTATGTTGCCCATTAATCAACATCGAAAATTTCACTGTTTGCACACAAGTCATGATGAGAGTCACCCAACGTTCAGGAAATCCCATACTTCGCATAATATACTCCAAAAGGACCCATTCGATTATATCGTAGGCCTTACTAAGATCCAGCTTGATAGCCATATGTTTCTTCCAACCTGTATTCTTATTCTTCATGAAATGCACAGTCTCAAAAGCAATGAGTGCATATCAAAAATCATTCGGCCTGCAACGAAGGCACTTTGATTTTCACCTAATAAATCTGGCAAAATTACCTTCATCCTATCGACCAATATTTTTGAAATTATCTTAAATATAACATTACATAAACTTATTAGCCTAAACTCCCTTACCATGGTTGGAAAATCAATTTTTGAAATCAAAACAATATGAGTATCATTAAAATTTGGCAGAAGTATCATCATTTAGAAAATAGAGAGCCATACGGATGACATCCCCACCAACAATTCCCCAAAATTTTTGGAAAAACATTTCACAACGTTTTACCTTTTTAATTTTTCATTTTGTTCATTAAAATAATAGCTTAAAGGTTAGTATGGGGAATTCAATACAATGAGATTAGATGATAAGATCATCAAGCTTTATGCTATTTTTTATTCTTATGTTATTTAAAAGATTTAATAACATTATATTTATATTATATATTTTTGGTCCAACTTTATACTTGATCACAAAGAAATGCTCCTCAGGTCGTCATAATTTTGTCAAGATGCAGAAAAGGCAAAGGGCAAGTAAAAGGGAGGGTGGCGTTTTCTTCTCCAACTTCCCCCCTAACCCACACACCTTTACACCTTTATAGCACTGTCCCTTTGCTTATGTCATGTCTGCCTTTTTAGAATAAAAACAAAAACCCAACTACTCTTCTCTCTTATAATAATAATAATATCCAAAATTCCAAATTCTTTATTTTATTTAATCTTATTAGATAAGACTAACAAAAGCCTTTTACATGCATATATATTATTATATTTTTGGATTATATACCTTTATTTTAATTAAATATATTTAATTATCACTCCACTATATGGTGATTTTTTTTGGTGATAAACTATATGGTGATCTTAAAGTACTACTTTAAGATTTTTCTCCACTTTAATAAATCTTAAAAAAAAGTACTACTTTAAATTCTTCTATATGTAAGTTAAGGTTAAACAAATCATGCATGTGGAGCATTTGGAATTAATGATTCGATGCTGAATGACATACATTTACATCTTTTTCATCAATAATTTGAATTTATACATAAAACTATCATTAAGTACTAGTAGTAATTTTTTTATATAGTATCTAATAAAAATGATACTACAATATTGATAAAATTAAAGCTAAACTATTAAACATGATGAGATGAGAGTCAATAATTAACAAAATTTGCTTCTCATCAAATTAATTTAATTTCAAATACTATATGACAATTTATATTTATCAAAGAATTATTATCAGGTTCACTATCAGTGGAATTTAGCAAATTACACATGCGGGGATTAAGGGTTGACATGTGTCTTTTAGGAAATAGTTTTAAAT
Organism: Corchorus olitorius; assembly: GCA_001974825.2. NCBI lineage: Eukaryota > Viridiplantae > Streptophyta > Magnoliopsida > Malvales > Malvaceae > Corchorus > Corchorus olitorius. The sequence continues at coordinate 95,666 of AWUE01015895.1, read as the reverse complement.
TTTTAAATCAAAATTAATTCAGAAAATTGGTATGTGTATCAACTCTTCACCTCGCTTGTGCAGTCCAAATTTTACAGTGTCAGTGTACCAAATAATAACTTTTTATAAAAATCATTTGAAATATAGATAATTATTTGATACACTAACAGTGTAAAATTTGGACTTCACGAGCGGGGTGAGTGGTGAGTAGTTGACATATACTCATTTTCTAAATTAATTTTGTTTTTAAAATTTAAAACTATTCCCTAAAAGACACGTGTCAACCTTAACCCCGCATGTGTAGTATGTTAAACTACAGTATTGTATAATCTTCCTTAAAATATTAAAAGAGTGTAATTATGTTATAATAATTTGAAAATGTTTTTTGGTTTTTGTAGTAGTTAAGATGTAAATAGTGTTGAATATTTCTTCAGTTAATTAATAAGATAACCTCTACATGTTCTTCAAAAAACGAACAAGAAAAAGAAAATACACATCACCATGTGGAAATTAATTTCAACATGAAGATTTCAGGTTAAAATTGTAAAGTTAAAACAGTAGGGTTTATTTTGAGATATATAGGACACCTATCTTTTCCTTACGCGGCCTAATAATGGTCTCTGAATTTTATCAAAATTATATAAGTCTATAATGAGAAGGAAAATTAATCAAGAAGAAAAGATATGACATATATATATATATATATATATATATTATGTCATGTAAAGGCCAAAGCTACAGCTCACATGCAAGCTTAATGCATCTGAAAGCAGATTCTGTCACCTTCTTGATTGGCCCAAAATCTGTCCAAAAAGAAATTCTCTCAATGGAAACAAGAGAAGGGAAAATGCCAGAATATGGATTTGTGAAGCTGAGGCCAGCCAGAATCCACATATTCAATAACTCTGTAGCATATGCATGCTTTTGCTTGCTTGACCCTATCACTTTCTGTTTGGTATGCATGCATATTTTGACTCTGTTTTCTCTTGCATGATACAGATGCAATGTTATTTCTTTTTATTTTTTTCTTTTATGTTTGCCAACAGAAAATAAAAAAGGGGGACCAGTTTAGATACCCATTTTTCTGCAAAAATTTGAAAAGCTTTGAAGGGTAAAACAGAACCTTTCGATACATGAAAACAAACAAGAAGAAAAGATAAAGAATAAAGATCATGCTACGCACTGTAGCATTTTCATATCTTGGATTCCCATTATCTAGGGTTCCATAACCTGCAACCTGTGTTATACTTATACATAACTATAAAGATTTTGAGTTGCCTATATATAATACACATTTGGATGCATATAAACCCAATTAGCCTATGCACGCTTTTTCATTTTTCTTCTTTTTCATATGTCATTCGGCACTCGTTTCCTTTAATAACATTTCGGGTTCGGGTTTTATAAATAAAGAAAATTATTGTTAAGAAGATCGCTTAAACCCTTTTATAATTGGTTGTAAATGGAGAAAATCATTATTAGAGAGCTTAATTCCATCTGGTTTTAATATAATTAGTTGTAGACTATTACAGGTACGGATGCGACAAGACATCTCATGTTTAAACCAATAGATAAAGTTAATCACATACAAGCAGGGCGGCCTGCGTTTGCGCTGCAGTTATCTTCTTAGGCTTAGTTTGGCATTGAGGTTGCAATTTGAAAAAGCTTGGTTTGGAAAAAGTGTTTTTGAGAAGTGTTTTTTTAAATTGCGGTAGAAATATGTAAATAATGTTTGGTATTGCTGTGAAAAAATGGGGTTGAAGGATAAAATGTCTTAAAAGGCTATGATAGTTAAAAAGGAAAGAGAAAAATAATTAGGGGATTTTAGTCATTTAATGTCCAAAAGCACTTTTGAAACGCAAAAACACCTAGGGATTAGCTTCTCGGGTTGGCTTGGCTTTTGCGTTCAAAATCAGCTTTTAACACAAACCAGGATTTATTTGGTATTGCGTTTGGGTTCAAAAGCAGCTTTTTTTATCTCCAAACGCAATGCCAAATCAGGCCTTATTAGGGCTATATTTTTTGTAGTTGTTTAAGTTGGTAAGAAGATATTGTATTGGTTGTAAGTTAATCAGTTAGGAGAAACTCATACATCCAAACAAATAATTCGCATATATAAAGCAAAACACATGACCTCTCTTTTATTCTAAAAGTGCATTACCTAAATTCTACTCCATCTATAGGTAATTCATCAAAATAAAGCTAATATTTTACTCCTCCATCTCTAGATAATTCATCAAAATAAAGTTAAGATTAATTGTTGTTTGAAATGTATGTTGATTATCTAAAAAAAACATAGTACGTTGCGGTAATTTTTTAATCTTGATTGCAATTATTAAATTAATGAACTCGGGTAGGTGGAAGAATTTGGCTTCTGCATAAGGAAGGCCTAATTTTTTGTAGCCAAGGAGCATGTATAGTTGTCGTAGGAAAATTGAATTAGCTGAGAGCATTTGCAGGAGCATATGTTATTTACACAATGCATCACAAAATGATTGTATTTAGCATTGGCTAACTGTGCTTTTGGAAATGTGGAAATATACTAAACATAAGCAACTAATAAAAACCTCACTAAAAAGGAAGTCGAATGATAAACTAAAAAAAAAATTGTAAAATAAAAGAGGAATAAGGAAATGTTAAATTAAAGAATCAAATATAATCAACAAATAAATTCAGATTTATCTCAAAATGTTGCGGTGAGAAGTGAAAACTCCCCACTTTAGGTTATGTCATCCTAAGGCGCTGCTAAATTAAATGGAAGGATCTTATCAACGTCCACCTGGAAATTTTAGAAAACAAAACGGAATCCATGTGAAACCAATTCAGAGAAATGTTAGGGAAGAAGAAAGCCACCCAAATAGAAATGAAGATGAAAGGAAAACAGAACTAGAATGTCAATAGTTACCCATAAATCAACAATTATTGCAGATACATTTATAGCACCAATCATTTGGAATTCCGACACAGGAGTTGAACCGGTAAATCCTAATATCCACACACAATTAATATGTAATTAAAACACACTTAATTATAAATATAAAAATAGTAAATTACAAAAAAGGGCAGCAGGAAAAGTAAGGGAGGAAATTCATTGAGGGCCTTTTTAGTCACCCGAAAAGTGCGAAAAGACCAAACAAAGCCAAAAGAAGGCACCACATTAATCCTCAATTTGGCCTTTAAGTAATTTCCATAGTTATCAAAAATAATATATAGTATATATAGTTGTTTATACCTCAATTTACAATTGAGGGTAAATTGGTCTTCACACAAATATAATTAAGATGTGTGGTCATGATTAGATCAAAAATCCTAAAGAAACTTGGTTTCTGCACCACCCTAGTTCCAATAGAATTAGGAAAATCTCATAATTAATTACAAGGGCTGAAATTTATTAATTATTAAATAAATAATAATTATTTTTCTGAATAATTATTATTAAAATTATCATCTATGCCGCCCCTGTCTAGGAGAGTGGCAAAGAAAATCAAACAGAAGCAGTGTCCTTTAATGTTGTTGTCTACTAGGGAGGCAGACAGTAAAAAAGGAAAGTTGCTTACCATCAACCCATGAGATGAAAAATACCTCATGGACTTAATATTAAGGCCCAAAGTCGTCTCCCATAGGCCGCCCTCTTCCTTGAGGAGAGTAATTTTTCTCTTCCCGCAAGAAGGAGGCAGAGAGCTAAAATTTGTCAGCAAGAGAAACAACTACCTACGTGAGAGAGGCATGAGATTTTCAACCTCACACCTCCTCAATATAATCGACTTAGCATAGTGGAGAAATCGCCTAGCCCTTTTGCCCTCCCCAAGAGACGAAACTACAACTTTGCATTTTGTTCAATTAAGGACAAAATGGTAAAATTGATCAATTGAAGAGGCTAGAGGTTTCGATTTCTACCAAGGAGCATACCATGATGATCCTTGAGCTATGAAGATCATCTTGGTAAAATTTCACCTTATTCTGACATCGGTGTAAAAACTTATGCCCGGTTTTCAGTTAAGGACATTTTGGGGAGTGAAACCAAATTCACCATGATAGAGAGCTCGAATTCACTTGGAATTTTTTCCATAGTCTTATGGAGATAATCTAAGCCTACTGGTGAGATTTTGGTTTATTCTGAGTTCGTTTGCAACTTTTGCATTCTTTTCAGTTAAGGACATGTGGCTTTCTCACCCCGGTTTAAGCCATTTTCTTAACTAAGTGTTATTTTCATGATTTGAAGAGCTAAGTATGATTGAGTAAAGATGATTTCATGGCCTTAGTGTTCAAAGTCCAATTCATGATGTCCGTAGGCCACTACTTAGTCAAATTAACTGTTTTCAGCACAAAAAAAGCAACGAAGTCATGCTGAAGTGTGATAGGAAGAAGGAAGAATTATTCATCAACCACCCAGGAGGAAGATTTCCATCTCCCATCCAAGAGAGTGGCGCCCTAGCATCTACTTTTCCCTCTCCCCAGTAGTTGGAAGCAATCAGAAGGAGAAAGAAGCTTCACTGCACCTTCCTGGAAGCTGTCATCTACCTAGGAGGAGGAATTCACGTTCTTCAGCAAGGCAAGCCCATTAATTTCAAGGCCCATGCCGCCCCCTATATAAAGGAGGCCATTCCAAGACTTCAGGCAGATTCCACATCTCAAAACATTTCCCAGAGAAATCACTCATCTCAAAAACCAGCTCCTGAAGCTACAAACTTGCTCCGCGCAAAAAACCAAGCCCTGTGCTTATTTTCTCTCTAGCTCTACGCCATTTTCCCTTTGTTCATCACGAGTTCTTACTCGTTCATCATATTCTTCTTGTTTAGATCCTGTCTCAGGACATCCAAACACTCTTTTAGTGTTTTTCTCTTGTTTCAATCTTGTCTCTGGACACAAAAACACTGTACACGTGTTTCTCTTTCATCAATAACAATCAAATTGTTATTTTCTTTCAATTCCAATCAAGAACAGATCTCACAGATCTCATAGATCTAGTCCAGTTAGAAAAGCAGAGGAAGACCCAGTTATGAAGAACAATTTGTTGTGGATTCAATGATTTAAATGCTCCGGTGTGACTTTGATCCAGTCCCCACAATCGCTCTGATCTTTTAATCTGCTGCTCCGCACACCAGATCCAGTTTTTACAACCTCTTTGTCAATTTCAGCAAATTGACTGACACGCCCCTATGCTGTCACAAAAGATTCTCCGCGAAAACTCTATCAAGAGATTTTTGGCGCAACAATAGTATGTATTTTATGTAGAAGGTGTTTCAATCGGCAAAACAATTTACTGAGTACTATAAAATCAGACTCAAAGGTCCAACAGACCCAAGACCACCAAGGTTCAAGGCCCAATCTATAAGGTATAAAGCCAGAATATAGGCACATACATTCTCAAAGCTCTAATTATCTCCTTAACTCTTCAATTCTCTCCTCATTCAAAAATCGAGGGTTGTCTCAGGGTACACCCGAAGTCCCTTTTCTCACGATTCTCTCTCTTACAAGCCACTCAAAGTTAATGTTTTAAATTTGGATGGTGAACAATTTGACATCAACGTACAATTTAATTCAAAATGGAACTTACATTTTGAAAATAATGTTGGTACATATATAATATAATATAATATAGTATATAAGATTATAAGTAGTAGAAGTAATAATAATAATAATAATATCATTAATTGAAGAGAAGAGATGTGAGGATAGTGGATAGAGCACGCGCGTCGGCGGCTAAAACCGAAAGGGGTGCGAAAGGGGGCCGGGGAGGTGGTCCACGTGAATGGAACCCTCTGAGGCTTTTGGGAAATAGACCCCTCAACAACTTTTGTAAAATCCCCCAACCGTTAAAAAGGTTCCCTAAGGCCGGTGCATAACTTTCCTACGAAATTTCCATGCTTTGCATAAACGCCTTTTCTCAAAAGCAAAGACAACAAGAGAAGAGCCAACCATTACTTTCTCTTCTTCCTCTTTAAAGTTTGATTGAGACTTTATTACTCTATGCTGCTTTGAAATTTGATTGCCTTTTCCCTATTTTTGTCCTCTCTCTTCAATCTAATCCACCTTGTATTTTTCCTCATAACAATTATTATTACTTCACTTAATAATTACTAGCATCGCTTTATAATAAGATAAACTTTAAATCCACTTATGTTTAAGGGATACACTTGACCTAAGTTGCGAGTATAGTTTGGAATTCATTCGAAAAAGTTCGAGTTCGAGTTTCTCTATTCTAAGTTCTAAGTAGCACATTTTCCCTGATTCTTATGTATCAAAATAGTCCTAAAAAAATTGTGAATCTTATATATATAATATATATAATAATTTAGATTATTGGGACCTTATCTTCTATCATTTTGCTTCAATTGTAAAAAAAAAAAAAGGAAAATATGGGGTTTTGGGAATAGTAGAAAAACATTGTACCTTAAATATTAAAAAGAAGTTTTTCTTTTTAAACTATTGTCATTCTACTGTTATAGTAGTTACCTCTTGTCTTAGTGATAAGAGATTTGAAAGTTCATCCAAAGAATAGGGGTTCAAACACCGCTCTCCCCCCTCCCCCCTTGTAAAGACAAAAAAAAAATTGTTATATATCTATCCATAACATAGAATCCTCTCAAAGTTTACCTAATCAATTTTCATAGAGAATTAATTATATAGTACTATATTCTTCCCCCTACAAGCATGTGGTCAACCATTTCAACTTACATAAAAAGTAGTCTGAAAAATAAACCCAACTTTTGGCAGATTGTTGTATGGAAAAGAAGAAGGAACTTTTAACAGATAGTAGCACCATGTCATTTCTTTGCAAACAATTAAACCCAAAAGAAAAAAGGAGAGACATATTTGCATTAGTTATAAGCAGGCTTTTAACCTACTTTCTCCATCATCATGTTCTTGTACTCTTGTTGAAATGTTGAAGAAGATACAAAGATCCACTATAGAACTTCCACCCATCAACCCAACCAATCTCTCAAAAATAAAAATTTATCTGGTCCCACTAGGTTTACCTAAACCCTTAAAAAGAAAAAGATTGTCTTGAAAGGAATACCAAATGCATTAACTTTTTCTCCTAACTTGAAAAAGTAGAGGCTGACATCTCAAGTTTTCTCTTACTCCCAATTTTTAATTTCTTAATTTATTTTAGCAGCACAAAAAGATAAGGATTGGATTAATGTAATCTTATAATCTATACCCACTTGCATGATTTTAAATTTGTTTAAACCCTAAAGGGGATCCACTTTGTGTTAAAATAATTGGGAAAGAAGATATTTATCGGAATAAAATATAAACATGGAATGAAAGCATTGTAGTTAGAAAGGCACGGAACAAGTAGATGACAAATCACAACATGCCCCTTTTGTTGCTCATCTTTTTGTAGATATGCAGGCTTTTGGAGCACCATGCTTACCTGTTCCCTCTTACTACATTTAAATTATTTAATTTAATTTAATTATTATTATTATTCAATTAACTTTTTCTTTCAACTTTCTTCACCCTTAATTAATTAATAAATAATAATGTGGGGGCTATCAACAATTTATTGTATTTTTGGGGCACAATTCACCCTCTTGGAGGCAGATTGGGGCATCCTTTCCTTATTTGGTGCATGTTGTTTCTATTTGCTCTCATGCCTTGAAATCCAAGTGTAAAAGAAAACAACAAATTTTTTGGTTACCATGACACCATTTTAGATTTATTTCTAAAACTTTTTGGTCACCAATTATTAGATGTTTAATTGGAGAAAAAATTATGACTAAATTAAAATGACAAGGGTAGTAGGGTAATTTTATCACAAGGTGGTCCAATATCAAAATTAAAGGCTGGCCTACTCTTTTTTTTTTTTTTTGGTACCGAAGGCTGGCCTACTTAAGTTCACAAATCTTCAAAAGGTGTATTTGAGATTATTATCAGATTAGTGTGCCAATATTATACTTATTATATATATATAAATAATTATTACATTACATGATATATTATATATAATATATAATGAACAAGAGATCTCAACTATCCCTAGATGAGTTATCAAATTGGTAATTATAATAATGATAATAATTAGAATTATCATAGTCAAATGTTGAGCAAAGCCTTCAATAGAAAAAGAGACATAAAGGAAGAAGTAAAACTAAAAAGGTTAGGCAAGGAAGAACCAATAACCAATCATTCTTCCCAAGTGTTAGTTAAGAAATTTGTCAAGACAGATATCCCTTAAAAGGGCAACACAAAGATAGTCAAGAATTAACAAACACCTTTTTGCATCATAGAAAATTGGGTATAAATCCTTGTATATTCTACATCCTTCATGATATTCTCAATTGAGGGAGGACAGCATTTTGGCAAAATAAATTGAAACCAACCTCCCTATTCTAAAATCTGGTTCAACAAATAAGGAAAAAGAAAGCATGAGATGACCCATGTTTTGGTTATAGGACACCATCCCATCGGACATTGCAAAATGGTTCAAAATCTTTGTCTCTAAATGCAATTTATTGACTCCTATGGCTACTAAAATGGTCATGATTTACAAGTTTTTTGCCACTATTTTTCTTCTTTCGGCAAACGTTAAATACCAGGCTTGGCCCAACTCAAAAGCCCATTTAACTATTGGGTCAGTTTTGAGTCGCAGCTGGAGCAATTGAGTCCAGGGTCCAAAAAAGCTGGACAAGGAAAGTCCAAAGTTTTGATTGGACTGAAATATTGTGCTTTCTTTGGGCTATTGAAATTAATTCACTTCTTCAGTTCTTTTAGTTAGATTTTATGGAGACATAAAAGGAAAAACTGAACCGAGTGTTTGGGAATAACAAGGATAATAATAATAATGTTGATAACGGTCAGAGAAGCTTCTCTTAGCTTCAACCTCTCAAGACTGTCTTATCCCAATCCCAGACCTTCACCAACACTCAAAAGCTATGTTTGCAGAGCCAGTTTAACTGTCCATAGAAAACCCAACTCTGACCAATCATGGAACCTTGGTCTTCTTTCTTACAGGTAAATTTTCAGATACCCTTTTATTTGTTCTGTCTTCCTTTTTTCTTTTTTTTTTGTGTTTCACCCTTTGTGTTGCCATTCTAGTATTGTAGTTCATTCAATTAATGGTTTCTTGTTTTCTTTAGTCTTTTGCATGAAAATGCTTTGTATTGTTAATTGAGCTTTGCTATAGAGAGGAAAGTTTGTGGTGTTGTGAGTTCTTTTTGGAGAGGAAGGAAGTTTTTGTACATTTTTTGGGATTAGAATCCAAGGGGATATGACAGATAAGAATTCTGCAATGGAAATTTAGAATTTTGCAATATGCTGAAATATTGACACTAAATGTAAGCCGCATGTTTTGATTAAGTTGTTAACAATATCTGGCTTTGCTGTTATTATAATAATCATTCTGTCTTCTGATTAAAATTCCTTCTCAGCTATAAAGGATCTGTTTTTGATCCCTTGCGTATCAATCCAGATGTCTCTTCTGGTCTAAATGATGTCTGGGAAAGTTTTCTAGCCTTGTTAGCACCTACATTTGAGAGTACCTCTGGTACAAAAAAGGAGAAGTCTTCTTCAGCTCGAGGAGTGGCAGGTTTGATTCTTTAAGATTGTTAAATTTACTTTTCGAGGATTGGCTTCCAGAAACATGATTTTATCTGTCTTGGCAGTTGACATGGATCCTTTTAAACTTTGGCAGCTGCAATTGAGGACAGTTCTATTGACTTTGGAGACTTCTTCAAAGGCCCATTACCTGGAAAATTTCTCAAGCTTTTAGGGTTTTTAGCCCTATCACGTCTGGGAGTTTATATACCTCTAGGTGGGGTTAACCGAGAGGCATTTGTTGGCAATTTGGATCAAAACAGTCTACTGAGCACTTTGGATTCATTCTCTGGAGGAGGCATTGGTAGACTTGGTATATGCTCCCTTGGAATTGTTCCCTTCATTAATGCACAAATTGTGTTTCAACTCCTTGCCCAAGTTTACCCTAAATTGCAAGATCTTCAGAAAAGAGAAGGTGAAGCAGGAAGAAAGAAAGTTCTTCAGTATACTAGATATGCTTCAGTTGGTTTTGCTATAGTACAGGTAGGGATCTTAATTACCCATTGACTAACAAATTAGCTAACTAAATATATGGTCCTTCTGTGGTTCCAAGATGTAATGTGGTCAAAGAGGTTGTGACTGTAATATGTTCGATTGATAGTTGCCAATTACTAGTATTATTTGCAGTTTTAAAAAGATATTGCTTACAACAAAAATTGTGTATGATTTCCTATTGGCAGCAAGACCTGTATAAGTCCTGTGGTTTTCCTGGTTTTGTCTATGAAGGATGAATTTTGTGCAGGATACTTCTGATTGTAAGATGCCTTTCAAGCATTTAAATGCATTAGTAATATATCTAGAACTAGAACACTAGTAGTCACATGCTTCCTTTTGTATAAATTGTTGGATTTTATATCAATGTTTCACATCTAAAAGGTCATGCATTCTACCTCTTTCTTAAACCCCCAGTGCAGACGCAAACATTATGTGCTACGCAGATGGCCTTTTCTGAATAGCATTTCTCTAATATGTTAATTGTGTTTCATGGCAGGCAATTGGCCAAGTACTCTACCTTCGTCCATATGTTAATGACTTTAGCACAGAGTGGGTTCTCTCCTCTGTCACTCTATTGACGCTTGGTTCTGTACTTACAACATATATTGGGGAACGGATTTCTGATCTAAAACTTGGAAATGGCACATCTCTTCTTATATTTACAAATATTCTATCCTACTTACCAGCATCTTTTGGGAGGACAGTTGCACAGGCGTATCAGGATGGTAACTACATTGGACTTGTTACCCTCATTATCTCATTCTTCCTACTGGTCCTTGGCATTGTCTATGTTCAGGTAAACCTTCTTGTTTTGTTTAATTGAAGCTCTACCAGTGATAGGAAAGAAATCTTAACAATTGTCTCAACAAAGGGTTTCAGGAAGCAGAGAGGAAGATTCCACTCAACTATGCCTCAAGGTACACCAGCAGAAGTGGAGGGCTTCAAAAATCGGCTTACCTACCTTTTAAGGTATGTGTTCCCAATAGTTGTTTAAAAGGTTCTAATTGCATGATGTGCTTGATGCTAATAGTTGAGGCCTCGCTGAGGTGCACGGAAAAAGTAGAATGGACTCTGTATAAAACCTCAACTGAGAAACATATCACTGGCAATGACCATAAAATTGGTTAAGATACTATAGCTTGTAGTAATTCTCAATTTTAATATTCTGTCATTGAGACAATCTCTCTAGCATCATTCACTCTTGTAGTCTGTCAACAGTTAGCTGACATATAGGTAAACATGTTTTGCTTGCAGATTGTGATTGTACAGAGTATACTTATATGTTGATCATGTGTTAAATGATTCTTTTGGAATTCCAATTGATCATAAAGAAGAGCATGTAGAAGTTTAAACTCATTTTCATCTTGTATCCAAAGATCACATGATCGTTATTCCTTTCTTGTGACTATGCTTGCCAGTTGATTAGCAGTCAGTGAATAGTTGCATATCTTCAAAATAAGGGTGTTCTTTGTGTAGTTTGGGATTGGGAAATTGTCAAGTAAAATGGGTGTCAAAACTTTGCTACATTAGCATGTGGATGATAGATTATGGGAAAACAAAGAGATAGGTAGGATCCTTAACAACAATATTCAGTTCAGCCTGGTAATATTATAGCTACTTACATGCTTACATTTTGTTACTTTCGACAAGGTAAATTCATGGACACAACCTGCCTCTTACATTTTTTGGCTCCTCCAAGTATACCCATAGCATTTGTAACTAGGAACTGATCAGAACCTCTGATGGCAATGCAATTCCATCAGAGAAATGTGGTGAGATAATGGTAGATTTGGACATGCCAAAGAAAACGTTAAATTTAATATTCTTGATATGCTATTGGGATTGTGAATTGGGAAAAGAAAAACTTCTGAAGTTATTAATCAAAAGAAGCAATGCATTGTCAAGTAGAGAACAGTGGGATTACCAGAGATGCCTCTGAGCCACTAATCAAGGAGCTGGGTGACATATGAGGAAAAGCCCAAATGTCAAAAGGAATCTTTTGAGAGAGTAAATGTGAACATAAAAGACCTTTTGAGTTAAAGATGGTTTTCCACTGCTTCTTGTTGTCTTCCATGTATGACCTCGAATGAGGTTGGAATTTTGGCAGTTAACTGTCACATTTGCAAAAGATGAGCTGAATATTTCATTTTGGATATATTTGCATAAAGGAAATACTTATTCACAATCATTAAGAATGATTGCATAAAGGAAAAGTGGGTGTTGTATGGTTGCACAATTGAGGTCGAAATGAAGGAAATATGTTTCAGGTACTTTGGACATACAGAACGCAGATCTGCAAAGCCTTCATTTTTTCTGGCAGTAAACTCGAGGTTTGCAAAGTCTTCATAAGAAGATGAAAAATAATGGTGGATATCCATATCAAGGAAAAAAAAAATTGAGAGAGAGAGGACTAGATGGAAATAATAAAAAATTAATAATAGACTTCACATTACTTAGCTTATTGATGAGATGGCATACATAGAGCACAATAGCAAATAGGATCTATATAGCTGACAACCAGTGTGAGAGAAAGCTTATTATTTTTCTTGTTGTTCTTGTTGCTTGTTAACTTTTTTAGAAAGGAGCTCTTTCTCCATGCCTTTACCACTGTTATTTCTCAAAAAGTAGTGTGACTATATCTGTGAAATACTCTCTTCATTGTTTCTGATCCTTTCTAAATATAATGTTTGTTCAAATCTTCCCAACTTATATGTCCATTGTCTGTTCATGACAATTTAAACTGTTTATTTTATTTCATAACTTTGTAAAGTTTGATATTTACTTCTATATAATTCGAAGAGGAGTTTCTGTATGATGGTAATTTTGGTCTTGCATGCTTTCAATGCACTTCTCTGGTGCCTCATTCCTGCTTTAGCTAACCTAACCAGTAGTGTCTTGTCCATTTTAGTGTCGTCTGTGTGTGTGTGTGTGTGTGTGTTTGTGTTGCAGTAGTTTGAGATTACTTATTATTTTTGTTTGGTTTCTGATCAACATGTGGTGTCTTGTCATTCTAATCATTCAAGTGTTTTGGCTAACCAGGTAAATAGCTCTGGAGTGATGCCAATTATATTTTCTACATCATCTCTAGCTCTTCCTGGTACTTTAGCACGATTTACTGGCTTATCTGTTCTAAAGAAGGCTGCAGTGGCTTTGAATCCAGGAGGTAAGATCAGTTAGCAAAAGCTTTTCAGATTTTGGTGAATATGTTGCGTCCAAATGTGCATGACAAATTATAGTTTAGGGTTAAAATCCCTATATTTATCTAGAGATAGTTTGATGATATGAATTGCTTGTCGAAACCATGTAATCTTTTAGCCAAAGAAAAAGGGGGAAAGGGAAGCAATCTCTTTATTTTCTTGTTGGTGTAATCCCAAGAAGTAAAATAGAATGAAAGAAATGCCATTATTAAATCCTATTGGCAGTTAAAGTTACCTTTCTATATGAATAACTGATAATTATAAATGTTTGTAGGTTCTTTCTACCTTCCTACCAATATCTTGTTAATAGCCTTTTTCAATTACTACTATACTTTCCTCCAACTCGACCCGGATGATGTTAGCGAACAACTGAAGCGCCAAGGTGCTTCAATTCCACTGGTCCGACCTGGTAAAAGTACAGCAGCATTTCTGAAGACGGTAAATCTCTTTTCTGTAGCAAAAATGTCTTTAGTGCTTATTATGCAAGCCTGATATTTGATTAAGTGATACAAGTTGCTGATCATGTTCAACTGGTTCTACCATATACAGTATAACCTCCATAAATTAATACTCGATAAATCAATAACCTCTCTAAATTAATAATTTTTCATGGTCCCAACATTATTAATTTATAGGGGTTTTACTGTAGTTTTTATGTGGTTATTATACGATGGTCTGAGACAATTCATTTTAAACTCTTAATATTGTTCTCTAATTCTAGAAAATGAGCAAAATAGAAATTTTTTTTAAAAAAAAAAAAAAAAAAAAAGTATCATGGCTTGTAAACTGATTCCTAAAATAAACTTTGTGAACCCACTTTCTCGTTAAGGTCGGTAAGGTATTTTTGTTTTCTCATACAGTTGATAAATTTTTTATATTTACACGATGTATCTGAAAGGGATTTTGGCTGGAATTAAATTGTATTTCTAACTTAACCTACATTTCTTATTTTTTCCCCACGGGCTCATATTGTCATCTATGCTTGGAATATAGGTTCTTAGCCGGATATCAGTTCTGGGTTCAGCTTTTCTAGCAATCTTGGCTGCTGGTCCTGCTGTGATTGAGCAAACTACACACTTGACTGCGTTCCGAGGATTTGCAGGCACTTCTGTTCTTATTCTTGTTGGATGTGCCACTGATACTGCAAGAAAAGTTCAAGCAGAGATAATATCTCAGAAGTACAAGAACATAGAGTTTTATGACTTTGACAGGTACGGCCCCCCGTAAATGGGGGATTGCAAGTTGAAGACTGCAAGAGGATAAGAATGCCATTTTGCAATGATCATGTATACAATAGTTTCTCTAACAGGTGTGATGGTAACACTTGCCATGAACTTCATACACTGTTCAACGTCTCAATCTTTTTCCAAGCATAAGATCAACATAGTATGTTTCTTGTACATATGGTGCTTGGCCGGAATTATTCTTTCAATATCTTACAAGGTGATTGGAAACTTCTAACGTGCATATTTGATGAATTCTTGTCTAATGTTGAAATAGTATAAATGTCATTCAATGCAAGGCAAGCCATAGGCAGAAAGAGTAGGAGAAACCAAAGATAGAAGCAGAGAAAAAGTTACTTTGAGAAATGCAAATTGTTAGAAACAATCGCATTAACAGGTGAAAAACAGATATAAGGTCACAAAGCTTAATCCAGGAAAAAGGGGTTAATTCCATCCAAATAATATTTACTGCTCTTATGCTCAGTTGCGGCGGCATGCATGACTAAATTTCAGGTTACGTGTCGAAAACTTTTAGCGAACTTCATCACAAAAACACTAGCAAAATATATCAGGACTATAACCTGAGGCCAATCTTTTTGCCCTAGGTGTTTCCAACTTGTGCATTTAATAAATAATATTATTCAGTCAATTCATATAGGAGAATCAGAATTACCCCAGACCTTTTACATCAAATCATTTGTTAATATATCAGTATTGTCCAGGAGGGCTCAGGGGTTAGACTAAGCTTGCATTTGATGATACCATGTCCCAACATATCAGATGACCAAAAATGTACAGCTAGTGCAAAGACGACTTTCTCCCAGCACTGCTACACTAATACCCAGCCCAGCTTATTCCGAACAAGCTCTTCCATTTCAATACCCTAGTAAGGTTTCCACCCTTAGGCCGCAAAAGCTTTTACGATCTGAGATTCCAGATCCCATCTAGAAGATTCCAATTGCTACTGTACTGGAATACGTCTAACCCCAAGTAGAGAAGCTCAAGCAACATGTACTCTTATCATAATGCAAACAATCAGTCATCTTCAGGCTCAGTAGAAAAGTCAGGTTCTTCAGGTTTTTGTAATTTTGGCATCCCAACATCTTTCAACTTTTGAGCTCCTCTCCTAGTATTTGCAGCAAACCTTGATGCCAATATCGTGACTCCAAGGTTAAGCTTTGCCTGAGAAGGATTGGAGCCAGTAGGGAAAGTTTTCTCTTCCTCCTGCCCAGTTTCATCATCCTCTTTCTCATCCATAGTAAATGATTCTGTCGTGGTTAGATTGTTTTCCATCATCCTCCTTTTGTACCGATGCCAAGCAGCCTGAATGAAGCAGGCTGCCCATGTCCTCCAATGGTGGGAGTAAAACCGGAAGGTGTGTTGTAGTTTCTTGCTATGGAGTCGTCTAAATTGGTTGGCCACAAACTTGAGATCTTCAGCACGTAGTGCAAAAGCTTCGACTTCAACTAAAGCTCTGACTGTTCTAGTTGAAGAAGGCAGGTTCATGGTGGACTTTGGTAGCAGAGCCCAAGCAAGAAGTTCCTCGCCACAAAAATCTCCAGGTCTCAGCACAATTGAGTTGAAGAAACCGGTTCGACCACCATTAGTTGTAGAACTCTCTAATCTACCTCTAATAATGAAGAGCATCTCTGTCACAGGATCACCCTCACGGACAAGATAGGTACCTTCAGTGCTCAAGGATGATACTAGACGCTCACATATTGCATCAAGCAGCTGATCATCCATTTGAGAGAAGAAGGGAACCTGCAAAATCAAATTCATTTATTTTTCAATGAACTAATTAGAAGATTAAGATTTAATAAAGAAATACCTATGGCAAAATGCAAATTATCAATTGCCTTTGAACACATTAACGTTTTGGAGTCTGATCTAAAATCTAAATGGGTACCAGCAACATGTTGAGCCCAAGATATCATTGTTGTCTGATGGTAGATTCACAATGGAAGATAGACACCATTAAGAGGAAGATTCTTGCAAAGAGTGATGAACATATCCATTTTATTTCCTAAGACACAGATCTAAGGGCGGAATAAACTTTATGCAGCTCAGCAGAATGTTTACTAAATATTCTCACAAAATGTGGTGAATGTATGCATATTTAAACCACAAAAAGGAAAAGGAAAAGAAGAGACACGCTATAGTGATGTAAGGGGAAAATATTTACAGTTTCGTGCGGAAGCTGACCTAGGATTCTTCCAAAATCTGGTGAATGCATGCACTTTTAAACCACAAAGGCAGGATCTAAGGGACAAATATGTACAACTCATGAAGCAGTTAACCTAAATGTTAGCTATATGAAGACCCTGCAAGAAGAAAAAGTCATGCACAAAACAGAAGTGGCTAGTATCTAAGTAAATAAACTATACTGAATCTTCAAACTTAATGTGAAAAATCTCTCATCAAGACTGTTTTTCTGGAAACGTGCATAACCTAAGCAAATAAGTGGACTTCGACACCCAAAAAGAAATTGATTAGGAAAAGCATTGCATACACGTCGAACAAGGTCCAAGCATAAGTGGCGTTGAATATCACGACGAAGATCAGCAGGTAAGGCATGCAAGATGGCTTCTTCATTAACTCCCCGAGTTGCAAGCCATTTATACTGAACAAAACGCCGAACACGATGTTTTAAATCTTCAGGAAGTTGGCGATGCCTCATCCACTCCTCAGTGTCCCTTCGCTTAAGTCTCCATTCTTCAAGTCTTACTGTGAGGGATTGCAAATATGTCTGTACCACATCAACAGTGTAAGAGTGTGTAATAGAAGTAACACAACAGGAATAATCATTCAAAATTTTAAACCAAGGAGGATGAATAATCATTTAGAATTAATTTGAAAATTGAAGCATATTGCAGGATTTTGCTAAATACAAGAAACAAGATAAGATTCATACTACTTCCTATTATACCACCTTTCGTTGGTGGAAGAAAGAAAAAGGAGATCTGCACTGCCTATGGTAGAAAACTCAAGATAGAATGATGGACACTATAACATGGTCCAAATAAAGATTGACAGATAGAAGTTATTAGATGCATTCTACTGAGCAGATACAAACACAAAAAGCCATTCATAAACATATAATAAGTTTAAGATAATTGACCATAAATATCACAATTTATCTGAGTTACAACATGTGAAATTTTAATTCACTAGGGAAAAGTCAATGATGCAAATTTTGTGATACCTGCATGTTGCCAATCAAGTGGGCAAATAGAACAAGACCCAGAATAGCAATAAGTATAGCAAATAGTGTCTCCCCAATGAATGTGCTGGTTGACAAATTTTGGCCGTAGGAACTGAGATGAAAAGAAAACAAAAGGCATGTATCAACAGTTGCAAACTCAAGAACTCATTGCATGATTTTCTTCAATTTCAGCTTAGATAATCTATTCCATTGTGAAAAGTAATTTTCCAGTAAATTCTCTGCGGATCTTTGATAAGCATTTCATGACATAGGTATTACAAAATTGAAAATTGAAAACTAATGCCAGTGATCATTAGTTAAATTTGAAAATTGTGAACTAGACTATTTGATGTCACGTCATGCCTATTTACTACTTCCCAGGGGTCCATAAAAATACAACTTATCTGTTTTAAATGCTGCCCAGTCCAAAACTGTATATAGAAACATAAACTTAACCAGTAGGCATTCGATCTTTATTATCTCAGATGCATGTCCAAAGGAAAGAACTAATAATGGTGGACGTTTACATCTTTTTGACAAATGTTATCTCATTGAACACAAATGCAATGTTCAATATATTCGGGTTTTAGTAATAAGGTGCACCTTTGGTATCATACTAACTCCTGTAAAACCTATAACATACGGAGTAATTAAAACAGATGATTGACAAAAGTTGAGTTATACAACTTCACAGGTAAGTGAGTGCACCAATAAAGTTGGCACAATGTCTAGATGTGCTGTAAATGTCTTTAAGATCAACTAGCTCCAGAGACTTAGTTCCCACAGAGAAGTTCCCTTCTTAAAACTAATAGCATACTATACCCTGCATCCTCCCTCAAATGGTCACCACATTTCTTTGAGCCTTCACAATGCTTATTAAATGGCACTTCACAAGGGCTTTTGGTTCTTTTCTCAAACAGTTCACAGAAGTTGTTCAAGAAATTTGGTTTCACAATTAGAAAGAACCAAGGGGGGAAATGGAAATGGTGTGCAAGGATGGAAACAAACTTTTCATGGGAGGTTATATCCATATTCTTCCATTGCTTCAGTTTAGCTACAACTGCAAATTACTACATATCTCTAACCACATATTAAATGCAGAGTTCAATATAACATGTATCCTATACATTATAGTAGAGGTGGTAAATGGGCAGCTCAGGCCGGGTTTAGATCAGGTCTAAGGAAGTTTAAATCATTTCGAGTTTGTGTGACTTTTGAAGTCAATCAAAACTGGATTTGAGTCCTTTCAGGTTCAGGTTGTTTACTTTTTCAAATCAGGTTGGGTTGGTTTTAAGGGGTTTGGCAGCATTTCATGTTTGGGTCAGCTTGGCCAACTCTGCTTTACAGTGATACAAGTTCATAAATCAAAAGGAAGAGAGAGGGGATGGTATCAATGAAGAATGGTGGAATCAAGAACTTAGGCCGCAAATGAAACACAACATTTTCCCTATGGCCATGCAACATATTTCACAATAAAGATATTATAATAAGTAAATAATGTAAAACAATATTTGAAATCTTACTAGCATCAATTGCTGTTTATTATCATGTCTGGAAAAGTTGAATTAAATTAAAGGTATTTCCTTTAGGGCCCTAAGACATCAGAAGAACATCAAACTATCGAAGACCAGTGGTGCCATCATGGCACCTTGCCAACATTTGAGGCCTCTCAATGAGTCATTGGGCAAAATTATTAAACCAACAACTCAGGAATCTCATGAAATAGTTTCATGTAGAAGAATTTATCATTTTTTCCCTTGTGTCATCAAGTTTTGGCCTAATATCTCTCCATTTTTAAAAGGCAAAACCAGGAAAACCACAAAACTCCAGATGCTAACAAAGAAATAAACTTGCTTTCTACAAAGTTCAACTTCCATATAAATGCTATGCAGCAATTGCCTAATTAATATCATAAATGAATTTTGATAGCATATAAATTATAATAGAACTTCACTTTCACTATATTGCCTTAGTATCTAACACAATCTAGTTAGTGAAATTCCATACAGTTGCAATGGCACCTAAGACGTCATTTATAAGCAAAACAACAAAATTGATTGAGCACTTTAGCTGCACCTATCATCCATTAGGAAATTACCCCAAATAAATGCATCATTTTGTTCTGCGATAAAGACAAAACTAAGAAGTTTATCCACAAAATATAATAAGATCATACCTGAGTTGCTGCAAGCCCCACCATAAGCAATAGAAATACTTCTCAAGAAAGCCAATGGAGACAACATTTTTTTTCACCGCATTTTCAAATATGCCATATTGGAACTTGATACTCTCATTATTTGGATCACAGTTCTTGAACACAGATGTACCCTTTACCCAGCTTGCACGATCACTATGGGCAAAAGTGTCACAATCTAAATAGTTTAGATTGCATTTAACAGGATTTAATTCCTTTCTGCAAATTTTCTTCCAGCATGATGTATACCTGTCAACAGAAAGCAGATACCATGCTGCCCCTAACACCTGCATGAATAGGCATATTTTGTATGAAAAGTGACAGAGGGAATGCATAAGAGTTTAAAGGACAAAATACAAAAACTGAGCTGAGCTAGTAGTTATCAAACAGAGCAACACACATACGGAAAATCAAAGAAGAGGCCAATAATAAGATAACATTTTACATACATGGCTAGCTAACATGTACAAGAGAAGATTGTAGGCAGCACCAGCCCATGCAGTCTTCGTAACCACTCCAGTTGCTTTGATAATCTGAGAACTTAACGGAAAAATCAAATACAATCTGGGAATATACTGAAGCAGAACAATTAGAGCAAGGGCGTTGTTGTTATGATCAGTTCGAGAACTTCTTGTTGCTGGAATGATAAACCAGATAACTATCTGCAAAAAGTAATTCAATGAACTGTGCTTTAATCTTTCTCATATTTGTTATCTAATGCATTAAACAGGAAACCAAACATCTATCACATTAATCATATTTTCCAAGGATTGAGATGTAGTCTCCCAATATACTTCCAAAATCTTCTAGCATGGTTCATTGGATGGAGTCTGCTCCAGAATTATAGTAATAGTTATGAAAAAGGAAAATGACAAAAAAAATTACGCTAGAAGACCACAAACGCAATTGTGCTTCAATTTTAAAAAGATAGGGGAATACATGGAATAAACCACAAAAGTTGAAGCAAAGGCTAAATCCTTGAAATGTGAACAAACCGAATATAAATGTGAAAAGGAAGACCTCTAATCTTCCGTGCAATTGTAAAAGGCAATCAATATCCAAACAAGAAAATAAGAGAACCGGGTTATTTACAAAATTGGATTCATAAGTCATATCTGTTAATCAAGGCAACCAAGGGCTTTTGGTCAACAATGGGTGATGTGACATAACATCTTCCAAATTGTATACTTATGCAAATTGATTAAAAACGATCTCTAGCTTGAAAACATGTCATAAGGCTCACTTAAGTCCTGTTTTTGGTTGATTAGGGAAACAAAAAACCAAAATTGAAGTTGAAGTCACTGTACCCTATGTCTCTTCCATTCAAATAAAGGATATTTACAATCTATTTACTCTATCCACGGTTGAGTTCAAGTGACAGAACAATGCAAAAGGAAGTAGGCAACTAATAATTATGAGAGGTTTTAAGGAAAAAAAAAAGGGGGCTTTCTTTGGAACAAATACCTGAGGAAGAGGAAGTGTTGCAATGAGATCAATGAAGAAGTCAGATCTAAGATACCTCTGAGCTATCTTCTTAGGGTCCATTACAAGTTCACCTCTTCCAAACACTCGAGTTGTTGAGTTTGGTGCAACATAACCTGTTCTGAATTTTATAATTATGTGCAACAAATAAAATATATCGGCAATGGTTCGAAAACATGTGACAACAATTCGCAAGCTTGTATCCGTCTTTACACATGAAGAGGTTGCATCCCCTCCAACAGCAGGCAAATAAAAATACAATGGGTCAATGAAAAGTGCCACCAAACACGAAACAATGAAAACCCAGTTCCACTGTAACACAATCTCACTGCCAGGATCAAGAATTCTCTTGTACCATGGTACAATGGCCTGTGGAAACCTTCCAGCTTTTCCCATTTCAGGATGTCTATTTCTTCCTCCCACCATCCCATTCTCTGGTTTCAGCACTGAAGAATATGAAATGTTGTACCCAGAAGATGACTTTTCTAGGAAGGACGGGTCACTCTTTCCCTTCTGCCGTTTCCCATCAGAACAAAACCTAGGAACACACAACCATTATCATAAAACTTTTTATTGAAAGCAGAAAAGTTTTGCATACTAAAGAGCATTTTTATGATTCTATGGCTACAATTCAATTTGTTAAGACCTCTTCTCTATTCAGTTATCGAATTAAACCTTTCAGACTACATTTAAACCCACCATATAGCAACACCATCCTCAGTCACAGATAAGGGACGTTTCGAGATTTTCCACTTTAATCAGCAAGTCACTCAAAGAAGTGAAATCCCCTTACCTTTTTCCTTTAAAATAGGTGTAAATGTGTGTTTCATTGTATTCTACTCTCAAGAAATTTGAAAATTAAAGATATAAAGTCCACGGGAGTAAATATAAACTCTGTTCCAGCAAACAGATACCAAAAATTTTGAAAATTTCTCCACAAAACTCAGCTAGAAAGAGTATTATGCAAGAGCGTTCCGATTTAGTCTCATACAGTCCCCCAAATAATACAAACCAAATTCATCAAAAATTAGTCACACAAAAGCTCCTAATTATCAGCAAAATTCCAGCTTTCTGTAGTCCCTCAAGGAAAATATAAGGCTTTCCAATTTCCAGCACATTAAAATTCCAGCTTTCATTAGTCCCGTATGGAAAATCTAAAGCTTCCCAGTTTCCAGCACTTTCCCAATTACCAAACAACATATTTTCATAATAACAAAACCACCCAGCAAAGAAAAGTTAAATCAGAAAGGAAGCTACAGTAAAATAAAAAAGAAAGAGCAAACTACTTTACCTTACAAGCTTTTCCTTCCTCAACTCCATTGCCAGTTAAGAAGCAGACGAAAAGGCAGTAACTTCAAATCTGATCTCCAAAAACCCACCAAAAGAAAACCCTAAAGAAACAATAAACATACTCAAAAATGACCCCAAAAAAACGAGTTTTTATATTTCAAGTTCCCTTGCTTGAATCTGAGCTTGTTGAAACTTGAAACTGCAAGAAAAAAGTGAGCTAAATGGGTCACTCAGAAAACGAATACAGATTTGTAAGTTTTTATTTACTGGTTTTGTTTCATGGGATGACAATTTGGCGAAGTCACGAGTTCTTGTTTTTATTTTAGTATTTTTGTAACATCTTTTGCTTACTTTTTCAATATTTTACTGTTAGATTTTGGACCCAACAGGGAGAAGAACGTAACTAAGTCAACACAATGTTGACTAAAATATCCTCCGGCCCCAAGTAAATTTAGAGTCAAGAATGATATAACTAATAACTAACTAATTTTTTTTAAAAAAAATCTCCATTTTTCTTTTTTTTTAAACAATAAAATTCTTCATTAAGATTATAAATCAGGATTACAAACAGGTAGATTTAATCCACTCCATACATGATTGGCTCCAACAGCACAAACAAGATGAGCTAAATCATGGGCAAACTTATTCGCAACTCTATTTACATACTTAAAATAAAAAAAAATGAAAAAATGAAACAAGCTCCAAAATTTGCTTAACAATGGTTCCACTCTCCCAACACGAGGCATCACCCTTCTTAATCTTTGTAATGGCCAATTAGTAGTCGCTCTCAATCTCGCAATCGATCAAGTCATGTGTGAGAGCAAGAATTAAACCAAACCGCAAAGCATACATTTCAGCATATAACACATCCGGAACATAAGCTATTCTAGCTGTAGCACAAACTAGAACTCGACCAGATGTATTTCGAATCACAGCTCCCAAACCAGTTTCATGGTCTCGAGCTTTAAATGTAGCATCCGTATTTAGCTTAAATCGTCCATGAACAAGGGGCCTCCATCTGTGTAAAACAGTGTCACACTCCAACCTAGTAGCATCTCGGTTGGATGATTGCTCGACCTCACTTACAAGCCTTGCAGCTGAGTTACTCAAAGCTTCCGGGCGACGACACATGTGCTCATGAAGAGCCTTGTTTCGATTCTCCCATAGTAGCCATAAAATAAAGCTAACCAAGTCCATGGAGCCTAATTGTTTGGCCTTAGTAAAGCAAACTTCCCAGAAATCAACATTGTTGCACCAATCACCTAAATAAGGAAGTATCCACAAGCATGATAAACTCCAAACTTTTTGGCTAAATGGGCAACCAAAAAAGACATGGAAAAGAGATGTTTCCTCTTCGGTACAAACTTCACAATTAATAGGAATACTTAAGCCTTTATGTACCAACAAGCATTTCGCAGGTAAATAGCCCGACACCAGCCTCCATAAGAAATATTTCACTTTTGGAAGAACTAGTGCTCCCCATATAAGCTTCCATTTCACCGCTCGCAAATATACATCTATCTCTTCCCTCCTTAACCATTTCCTTGCTACATGATATCCACTCTTCACTGTATAGCATCCATTGTTTGAGTTGTTCCAAATCAAAACATCCTGACTTGGTGGAAGGTGCAATGGAATACTCAAGACACTCCTCACGTCTTCCTCAATAAACAACTCACGAACTAAATCCACATCCCAATGGTCAGGCTCATCAAATAGCACACATACCCGATTATGCTGACATATTGTTTCAGGTCTAGGACGAGGCTTGTAGTAAGGCGGATTATTCAACCATTTATCTCGCCATAAATCAACAATCCTACCATAACCAATCCTCCATCGACATCCCTCTTTAAGCACCTCTCTACCCGACAATAGGCTACACCAAACGAAAGATGGATTAGACCCCAATGTCGGTTACATAAATGAAGTATTGTTGAAATACTTTGCTTTTAAAACTTGGAAACAAAGAGACCTCTCATCCTACAGTAGTTGCTAGCGTTGTTTAGCTAAGAGTGCAAGATTAAAAGCTTCGAAATCTCGAAAGCCTAATCCCCCATCCAGTTTTAAAATACACAAATTATCCCAAGTAGTCCAATGGATCTTCCTCTTTTTATCAGTACTTCCCCACCAAAATTTAGCTATGATCTGATCAAGATCCTGAACAAAGGTCTTTGGGAACTTAAAACAACTCATTAAATATGTCGGAATAGCCTAAGCTACTGCCTAGATCATCACAGCTTTGCCTGCAATGGATAGTAACCTACCTTTCCATCCCTGAATGCGTTTCCACAATCTATCCTTCAGCAATTGCAATTCAATCTTCTTATTTCTTCCAACCGTTATTGGAAGTCCGAGATATTTGTCTCTGCACAAAGTCTTCTGCACCCCCAATATTCGCATAATGGCCTCCCAAAGACATTCAGGCGTATTGTTGCTGAAAAGTACTGCGGATTTGTCAATATTAATCTCTTGTCCCGAAGCTAGCTCGAATTGTTTAAGCAAAGTCAAAATTGCTTCACATTCATCAACAAAAACCCGTAGAAAATGAAGGCTATCATCCGCAAACAAAAGATGTGAAATGTTCGGTGCCCTTCGCACAATTGAAACACCATGGATTTCGCCTAAACTCTCAGCATGCTGTAGTAAGCTTGAGAAACCTTCCATACAGAAAAGAAATAAATATAGTGGCAAAGGATCCACCTTGCTGGATACCCCTGGTCGGAACAATTATATTAGAATGTGTCCCATTGATCTGGATTGAATAAGTGACAGTTCGCACGCAAGTCAAAATTAGAGATATCAATTTAAGGGAAAAACCCAATCGCCTCATCATTCCTTCTAGATTAGTCCATTCTACTCGATCATATGCTTTACTCAAATCTAATTTCAAGGCCATGTGTCTCTTACCACCACTGCGTTTATTCTTTAAAAAATGAATAGTTTCAAACGCATTTATTGCATTATCAAATATTTGTCTTCTCGGGACAAAGGCACTCTGATTTGGCCCAATAATTTGTGGCAACACCATCCTTAACCTGTTTGCCATTACTTCGGAAATAATTTTAAAGAAGACATTGCATAAACTAATTGTGCGAAAGTCTTTAGCTGAGCATGGATTTTTAACTTTGGGGACCAACACTATAGTAGTATGATTAATATCCAACAATTGTTTGCCTTCATTAAGAAAATCCAAGACCAACTTAGTCACATTCTCACCGACTACATCCCAGAACTTCTGATAGAAAAAAATGTCATACCATATGGACCCGGAGCTTTATTCGGATCCATTTGGAAGACTACTTCACGAACATCTTCTGGAAGAAAAGGCCGATCAAGCATATCATTCATCGATCTCGTAACTCAAGGTTCCATCAATTGTAGTACCCGATCCACATCCAATCTATTTGGGCATGAAGAGGAGAATATTGAACGAAAATAACCAGTTATTACCTTCTCCACACTCTTAAATTCATTTTGCCAATTCCCCATATCATCTTGGATTGTCGATATTATGTTCTTACGCCGGTGCCCAGAAGCAACATTATGGAATACCCTTGAGTTGTGATCTCCTTCACTTAACCAATTTAATTTTGCTCTTTGTCTCCACATAACCTCTTCCTTGTCAAACAACTCGTTTAATTCATCACAGCATGCATGGAGAGGGCTTGAATCAGCCCCATTTTGGACCTTTACATAAAGCCTTTCCAACTCTTTTTTCTTGCTCCTAATACATTACTTCACATTTTTAAACATTTGTTTGTCCCATTGTTGCAGACTACCAGCACAATTAGAAATACATTGCTTAACATCCAAATTATCCAAACTATTCCAGCTATCAACAATAACCTCATGAATATCATTATGAAAAACCCACATATTTTCAAAACGAAACTGCTTGCCCCTAACATTACTACTAAAAATAGATTTATCTAAAATATGTACAAGCAAAGGAAGATGATCGGAAACAAAGGTACACAAATTATCAACAAACGAGAAATTGAATCAACTCCTCCAATTCGAATCCACCAAACATCTATCTAACTTCTCAAAACACACTTCTGCCCTTAATTTCCGTGACCAGGTCATCTTAGGTCCTTTACTCTGCAGCTCTTGAAAACCACAGAAATCTACTGCTTCCTGAAAAAATATCATTTGTCTTTCTGGCCGCAATGCTCCACCAATTTTCTCCGCATTAGAAAGGATTTCATTGAAATCTCCAGAGCAAATCCAACGGAGTTGAGATTGACTAGCAAGTAATTTTAGTAAATCCAAAAATTCTTGTCTACGATGTGTTTTTGGACGGCCATAAAAGCCTGTAAATCACCAATGCTCACTTGGAATATCACCAACTTGGGCATTAATATGCGACAAAGAAAAAGAAAGAATTGAAAGTGAAACAAAATTTAACCAGAGTAAGGCTAAACCACCCGTTCTTCTTACACTACCAACAGCAAAACACGAGTCATAACCTATAACACAGCGAATTTATTCCATTTCACTCACACTTCTCTTCGTTTCAGACAAAAATAAAATTCGAGACTTATTACAAGAAACTAAATTACGTAAAACATGAACTGACCGAGGGGCCCCAAGATTTCAGCAGTTCCACACAAGACAATTTCATTGATCCTGGCAGAGATGATTCTTATTGACCACCTCCTCCATTACAAAATTTGGATTCTTACTGGTAGAACTCGGCCCAGCAGCAGCCTTCACTCCACCATGAGCAGCATCCATCGCAGCCTTCGCAGTTGTGTCCAAAGCAGCCTCCACCAATCGAGCATTCGGAATATTCACCCCATCACGAGACCGTTTTGTAGATCCACCTGCAGCTGTTCGAACCTCCCTCTGTATCGAAATTCTCTTTCGCCCCTCTTTCACATTTGGTTCAGCAACAAGAGTCTCAAATGAGTATTTCTTCATAACCCGCCCTGTAACCTTTCGCACCCAAGAAGAATGGCTGGTTTTCTCCATTCCAAAGCCAAAGACAAATGATTTTAGCGCAGCTCCTCCCTTCTGATTAGAAATAAAAGGATCAATTGGAAGAGATGAAGAATGAGCATCGTGATCAACTTGAGCAGTCCTTATACATTTACCAGATTGCTCCTCAATATTCTTAGCAACTCCCAAGCCCATATCTGAAGGTCTAAGTCCTGGCATGTTCCCATAAATTGGGCCATCCAATTTAAATAAGCCTTCACTCTCATAATTCCGATTAATGGCTTGATTATCCCTAATACCTTCCCTATCGGCCAAGGCTGGCCCAATTAAATTTGCAAAATTATCCTCACGTGGCAAATTAACTGATTTCTCCAAAGCAGCTCTATGAGACTCATTCAACTCCATGTTCTCATTATCACCGGCCACAAAGGAAGTTTGTTTCGAAATCACCTCCATTTCCCCCGATTTTTGCTCCACCCATCTAGCCTTTGGTGCCAAAACAACACACGCTCCCTCCTCAACCACCAGAACACACGCTCCATTTTTCTACATTAGAGTTGAAGAAATTGGTTTTTGTTATGGACATTAGCCCAACTAAATTAGCTAATGTTCACGAGAAATTATTAGATGGGACAATTCCACCACATCAGTCATGAGATCAACCATTAAAATTATGTCATGTCAAGTCAATTTCTAAACTTTAGGCACTATTTTAGTTCAAGGTTTTAGCCCCTATTAAAATAAACAATCCATAAAGGGTAAGTCCCCAAATTTAAGATATTATTGTAATAGAGTTTTAGAAATTTGTTGAGTTGTCATTATTTTTTTTTTTGAAAGAAAGATAATGTAATTTTCATTTATATTAATGAAATTACAAAATAGGTACTAGAAATTACAATAAGTTGAAAAAAGTATTCATCCTTCACTTTTAGATCTTGATCTTGCTTTACAGTTCGAGCCATCTTGATGATTTGGAGTCTCAAATTAATTAACCCGTAGATCATAAAGTGAAATCATGTAAAAACTAAGATAAATTGTCTTCAATCTATGTAAATTCGGAGACACACTGACTATGACTAACAAACTGATTAACTCAAACTCAACAAACTGACTCAAAAACTCAAATAACCCAACAGATCTATAAATCTGGAGAGATTATTCCGAACAAAGGAAACAGTAAAGAAAGCGAGATATGAAATCAACCTCCTCCTCCCCTTGAATGATCAAGAGGAGGAGGTGTATACAAAAAAACTTGAAAGAAAACTAAGAACTTAGGGAGAGAAAAAGGAAAGGGGGCAGCTGTCATTATTTTAGTGGTTGGTCTTATTGATGACGTGGTGGGTCAGTCCCACCTAATAATTTCTCCCTGTAGACAAATTGGGGGGTTAATCAAGAGAATTAACAATGAAAGATTTAAGGAAAATCAAATCAAGAGAGATTATTTGGAGGTTGTCTTAGAAATTACTTGGAGTGAATCAAGAGAATTAATAATGAGAGAATCAAGAAAAATCACATTAAGAGAGATTACTTGGAGGTTGTCTTGGAAATTACTTATAAGTTTCCTTGGAGATTTACTTGCCATTAGAATAATTACTTGGGTTACAAATTAGGTGATTTAGCACTTCCCTTAATTGTAAGGAGACTCCTCCATTATAAAAAGAAGTCACCCCACTTCATTTGTACTTCCTTGGAGATTTACTTGCCATTAGAATAATTACTCGACTTACAAATTATGTGATTTAACATTAATTGTAATAAAGAGACTCCTCCCCTATAAAATTAAGTCACCCCACCTCAATTTCTCTTAAAATTCAATTCTTTTCACTATCATTATTCTCTAGTTTCATAACAGTGTTTTTATTAGTCCATTAATCTTTTAATAATACTGTTTTGCAAATTTTTCTCTTGCGGTTGAAGTTGAGCTAAAATGTTGAATGAGATTTTTTTTCTTCTACTACTTTTTTCCAAATGACAATAATCATATTTTATATGCTTTTTTTTAGGGAAATGCAATTTGATTTTATACGATTCAAAATTCAAATAACAAGCAAATATCTATTGCTGCGCTTCGCTACTGCACTTTTATTAAACTAATATAAAAGTATTTTAGATTATATTTAGAAAGTATTATCGAGTGAAATTAAAAAAATTGAAACAAATATTGTTGAAGGACTAAATCATATAGAATAAAATATTTGAGAATTAAATCGTATGAAATAAAAATGTTTGAGGGTTTTCTAATAAAAAAATAAAGTTCAAGGGCTAAATTCTATAAAATAAAAATGGGTGAGCGACTAAATAGCACAGAATAAAAATGTTTGAGTGTCTTTTAATAAAAAACCATTTAAGGGTCATGTGCTAGAAAAATAAAAGTGTCATTTAAACACTTGATCACATGTCAATCCGGCCTAACATTATATGTAGTTACGAATTTCACCTTTAGTTGCAAATTTATGCCTTATTTTACAATGAAGGCGGTCTTCGTTAACAACTGTATTTTAGTTCGCTCAGAATTATCAAGGAGAGGAGAAAACAGATCATATGACGTCACGACTTCAAGACGGGAAAACAGATCCTCCAATCCCTCCTCCCCCACCCCCTCCACCTCCTCTGCCTTTAAACCCTGTAAATCCAAACTTTGTTCCAACCGTTTTTGGTAACCCAGCTTCATCCTCACTGCTTCAATCTGATAAATCCATTGTGGAATCTGGGGCGGCGGATGGTTTTGGACAAAACGCAACAAACCAGAATAATTTTGCTTCATCTTCTTCAATCCCATCCCAAACTAAAATCCTACCAGAAATGATGAACAGATCTGAGGAGAGGAATCTAGGTCAGTCAAATCCATTTCCCTATGGTTCTAATTTTACCTCTCCTCCTCTCTCCTATAAACAAAAACTTCTCAATCAATCAAACCATATTTATTTCCAATCTTGGATCGATGGTTTCGATTCAGATTGGAATTTTTCTCTTTCAGAAGAATTAGAAGAGTCGTCCCCTAATATCCCTTATCTATCTCTTTCATTGGAGGAAAAGCTTAGAATTTCAGAACCTTGGAAACACACCCTTATCATCAAACTAATAGGACATCCGCTTTCCTTTATTCGCCTTCATCCAAAACTCCAAAAGCTATGGAATCTGAATTCTGCTTTTCAAATCATTGAACTTGGATTTAATTGTTTTATTATAAAATTTTCTTCTCAATCAGATTATATTTCTGTTTTGGCTGGGACTCCTTAGTTTCTCTTTAATCATTATCTTATGGTCCAAAGATGGCAACCGGACTTTAAGCCTTCATCAAACCAATATAGTCGTATGTCCATATGGGTGCAGTTTCCAGAACTTCCGATTGAATACTATGACCCCAAGATTTTGTTTAAGATTGGGTCTTTAATAGGAAAACCTATAAAAATTGATGTTCATACTGGGTCTGCTACCAGGGGAAGATATGCAAGATTATGCTTAGAAGTTGAAGTTTCTCAAGCTTTACCAAAGCAAATTCGAATTGGGAAATTTAGGCAGAAGATCATTTATGAAGTTGTTTCACAATTTTGTTTAACATGTCGTAAATTAGATCACTCAGATTGCTCCAAGAACACAAATTCTCAAGAATCTCCAATTCCAGAAAAGGAGGCAACATAGGAAGTCTCTCAACAGGGAAGAGAAGAGGATTTGAAGCCACCAAATGATGACAACTGGACTATCGTCTCCTCAAAAACTTCCAGGAAGAAAATAGGTAACACCATCAATCCAGGTAAGTCTGCTTCCTTCTCGAATCCTCATCATGGAAAATTTAATCCGATTAAGCATGATTTTGGGAAAATATCTGATAACCAATTCCATATTTTTTCTAAATTTGCTGATGAATCACCTCCTTCTGCTACGTGTGTTGTTTCTTCAAAAAAATCACACGTGGCATGGGTGCCAAAAAAATTAAACAAGGATTTTGAAAATACTGGACAATCTAAAATGGACACTAATGTTAATATAGCCCAAACAAAAGACCCATGTGAGCCTTTACTTTTGGATCCATCAACCGGGCCCATGACTCTTAAGCCAACTAGGGTTCGCATTAGCTCTTCCACTACGTCTTCTACCACTGAATCAAAATCCTCCAAGTCTGACCTGGCTTTACCCCATTGCTCATCTCCTTCTGCTTTGTCCCCGGTCGTTTCCAATTCTCTTCTCGAGACTACAAAAACCAGAGAAAACCCCCCTCCCCAAAATCTAATCATAACATCGCAGCCACTCCATGAAATTTCATCCCAACTTGTTGATGACTCCTCAAACCCCTCTCGACACCTGGCTGCTTCTGATGAAATCTCGACACGTAACGAGATTTCATGCAAACCTGTTTCTCCGCTTTTACACTCTTTGCCTATTTCAAACAATCATCTATTTTCACCTGTCTTTCCATCTTCTTCAACTTCTCCTCTTTCTGCAACTCTTCTCTCATCTCCTAAAATTTCACAAAATCACACCCCTCCTTTGAACTATGGCGAATCTTTCAATATTCTGGCAACGAGCGGCATGACAACACCATTGTTGGACCTCAACATGTCTCCTCGACCAAATATCTATCGCAGACATCCGAGAAACCCAACTCAAGCCAACAGGAGTCCTCTAACGAGCTCCCACCTTCCGACACCTCCTCCCCAAACTCCTTCTCCTCTCCCAATTCCCACTTCTCAACCTCAGACGGAGGGCACTCCGGAGGTTCAGATAACGACATTTCAACTTTTCCTCCAGGCTTTAAACCTGTATTCTCATTCTCAGCTCAGAGTCCTACTCCAAAACCTGACCTTACAAAGACTCCACCAAAACCCTCAGGAAGCAGAAAGACTAAACGCCCTATCTCGAAGTCAAATGTTAACTCCAAGTCCAGGTCACTATCTCTTCCAGTCCAGACACTATCTTCCCCAACTTTTTGCAATACCAGCAAACGCTCCCATGGTTCATTTAAACATAGAATCAATCCGAGATATGCTTCTCCCAGAAAGGGAACACCTATATCTCCTGAAATTGTCTGTTATGGAAAACGAGCCTCTTTCTTCTCGGAACCAAGCCTTAAGAAGCAATGCACTGGTAATGGAACCTTTATCCCAGAATCCAGGCCAGGAACACCCCCTCATGACTCAAGAATTTATGAGGATCTTAGTTTGGAACATTAGGGGTGCAGGAAGAGAGGAGTTCTTGGCAGAACTCTTATCTATGACTACAAGGTATTCTCCTCAGATTCTAGTTCTTATGGAAACAAAAGTTTCAAGGGGAAGGGCAGATAGAATTTTATCCCAAATTCCATACCATGGACGAATCCTAGCTAATCCTACTGGTATGGCTGGGGGGATTTGGCTGTTATGGGATTCTAACTTGACTTGTGTTCATAGCCATATGACTTCCTCTAGGATGATTACTGCTCAGTTTCATGCACATGCACATGAGCCGTCTTTCAATCTCACTGCAAAATACCAATATCCTCAGCCTCATCTTCATGAACAGGTATGGGATCAACTAATTAATCTTGCTTCTACTATTACTGATCCTTGGGTAGTGCTGGGTGATTTTAATTGCATTTCTTCTCCTAATGAACAATTAAGTCGTTTTAATATTCCTTTTAGATCAATGCAAAAATTTAATGCATGTTTACAAGCCTGTGATCTTTTTGACCTAGGGTTTACAGGTTCATGCTTTACCTGGAATAATAAAACTCTAGGTGATAACCATATTAGGAAAAGATTAGATAGAGCTGTTGCTAATAATAGCTGGTTTAATGCATTTCCTTCTACTTCTGTACAAGTTTTACCTACAGTTTATTCAGATCATTCAGCACTTTTCTTAAATACTTGTCCTTCCCTAAGCTTTGTTAAAAAAAGATTAGATACGAGAATCAATGGTCTCATAGAGTTGATTATAGGAACATAGTTAATAATATTTGGAACCAACCGAAGGTGGGATCTTTTGCATATGATTTTGTTAAGAAATCCAGGGACTTAGCTTTTAAATCTAAAGACTGGAACAGAAATGTTTTTGGTAACGTTCCTTTTAAAATATCAATTCTAAAGAAAGAACTTTCTAATCTTCAAGCTAGTATTGACCATAAATCTGGACCTAATATAATTAAAGATGAAAGTCTCTTGATTAACCAATTAAAGGAATTGGAGAACATGAACAAACAATATTGGAGTCAAAGAGCAAGAGATAAATATATCAAGGATAATGATGCTAACACTGCCTACTTTCATGCAAAAGTTAAATACAGAAGAAGAAATAACTTTATTCAGATGTTGAAAGTTAATAATAACTGGATCTCAGACCCAGGTGAAATTAACTCAACCTTTAAAACTCATTTCCAAAATCTGTTTTCTTCTTCACAACCCAATGATTTTAATTTCTCAAATCTCAATATTCCTAAACTTTCTGAAGATGAAATCAAATGTTTGAATGCTCCAATCTCTGACCATGAAATTAAGGAAGTAATCTGGAAGATGAACCCTAATAAAGCTTCTGGACCAGATGGATTAAATGCTGGTTTTTTAAAACCTTTTGGAATATTGTAGGAGATTCTGTAACTAAATTGGTGAAAAGTTTTTTTCCATACAGGACATTTACTGAGGAAAATCAATGAAACAACTATTGTCCTTATTCCAAAGCATAGTAATCCATCTGAAATATCACACTTTAGGCCTATCAGTCTGTGTAACACTATTTATAAAATCATGTCCTCGATTATAACTAACAGACTTAAAAATATGATTGGGAAACTTATTACTCCTTTTCAGGCAGCTTTCATTCCCAAAAGGTCAATCTCAGATAATATCATCCTGGCAAATGAACTTATACATACTCTGTATAAGAAAAAATCCAGTCAAACTCATTATATGGCCTTAAAAATTGATTACGCTAAAGCTTATGATAAACTTGAATGGAAATTTATCGAACATTGCTTAAGAGCCTATAACTTCCCACAACACTGGATTCAATGCATCATGAGTTGTATAACTACTTCTTCTCTTTGAATCCTTGTTAACAACCAATTAAGCGATTTCATTTACCCAACAAGAGGTTTAAGACAGGGAGACCCCTTATCCCCCTACATTTTTATTCTCTGTGTTGATTTTCTTAATAAATCTTTACTTAAATCAATAGAGGAAAACCAATTAGTGGGTCTAAAAGCTTCCAGAAATGGTCCAATGATTCCAAGTCTTTGCTATGCTGATGATTGTTATTTTTTCTCTAAAATTGATATCATGAGCTTAACTACCCTAAAGGAAAAACTGAGAAATTTCTGTCAATCTTCAGGTCAATCAATTAATTTTAATAAATGCTCTTTAATCTTCTCTCAAAACACCAACCAGGAACTAAAATTGAATGTTTCAAATTTTTTTAAGGTTCCTCTTTCCTCAACTTTGGACAAATATCTAGGTTTACCTATGCATTCTGGTAGGTTGACCTTTGAATTATTCAATAGTTTAATTACTAGATTAAACTCCCTTATACATGCCTGGTATAATAAATTTTTATCTTTTGCTGGCAGACTTACATTGATTAAAGCAGTCTTATCTTCGATACCAATCTATATGATGTCAGTTTTTATTTTCCCAAAGAAGGTCTTGAAAAACATTAACTTTTTAATGAGGAATTTTCTTTGGAATCATGATAGGAATCACAAGAAATCCCCGCTTGTTAATTGGAAAACTGTGTCTCTTCCTTACTTTGCTGGGGGTTTAGGGATACATTCCCTTGAGGAATTTAATTTGGCTTTGGTTGCTAAGAATATTTGGAGAATCTTTATAAACCCTGACAGTTTACTGTCCAGAGTCCTGAAAGCCAAATATTTTCCTCATTCATCAGTTTTAGAAGCAAAAATGAAAAATGGATGTTCTTACTTTTGGAATGGTTTTTTAAAATGTATCCCTTTCATTAAGGAAAATCTTATTTGGAAAATGGGGGATGGATCTCGTATTAATTTTTGGTATGACAAATGGCTTAATAATAACTCTCTAAATGATTTAATCACTGATACTATACCTGATGATCTGAAGGATCTTAAACTTGCTGATGTCATCGATAGAGTCACAGGTTCTTGGAATCTTCAGAAAGTATGGAGTTTTATTCCTCCAATTTTGATAGAACAGATAGTTGCATATCCTATAGAGTGTTCTAATTCTAATGATAGGTTGATATGGGGATTAACTAAGACTGGAGAATTCTCAACAGCCTCTCTCTATAATAGGATTATTTATGCTTCCAAAAAAATTCCTCTTCCTCATCTTCCATGGCAACTGATATAGAATCTTAAAACTATTCCTAAAGTAAAGTTCTTTATATGGCTCCTATCTCACAATAGGTTACCAACGGCTGACCTTCTTCATAACAGACAAATTCTGGTAGAAGGGCTTTGTTCTCATTGTAATCAACCTGAAACTTTTAATCATATCATCAATGATTGTCCTTTCTACACTGCATTTAGAGCTAAACTACCTTGTCTTTGGAATTTAGATGTCATTCACTTTACCTTACTTCTGAAATCTTTAAATGTCAAGGGTTGTTACTTTCCTATTAATGGGAAATGGATCCATCAAAGTATTTGGCTCACTATGTTTTTATGGCAATTGTGGACTGTAAGAAACGAATCTTTATTTAACCATGCTATGATTTCTGTACAAGATGTTCTACATAAAATGTCTTTCTTTCTTGACCCTTTTGCTCATCCTAAACCTTGTAATGGTACTTTAAAGAACAACATGCTTTTTATAACATGGTTTCCCCCTCCTTTAACTTACATTAAATTAAACTGTGATGGGGCTTCGAAAGGAAATCCAGGACCTGCTGGATGTGGTGGTGTTTTTAGGAATTCTGATGGAAGATTTCTACATGCATACTCAATCTATTTGGGAATTACTACTAACACTATTGCAGAGATGCAAGCTATCAGATTTGGCCTCGTTCTGGCAAGAGATTTGGGCTTTTCCAGGATAATTATAGAATCTGATTCTTTTGCTGTTATCAATATATTGTGTAGGCAACAACTGATCCACCCTCTGTTCCAAACGTTGAAGAAGGAAATACTGGCCCTGGTGAGACTGCTTGAGGATGTTTAAATTGCTTTCATCTATCGGGAAGGAAACATGGTGGCTGATTTCTTTGCAAACTATGCAGTCTATTCAAAATCTTCTACTATGTTTAATGAAGTATTGGAAAGCTTTAGTTATCTTCTTAATTTTGATATTTCCAGACATAGTTTATGTAGATCTATTTCATCTCAAACTTCTTTTTTATGTACTTTGAACTGATATCCTTCCAGTAATATTATCGTTTCTTTTGCAAAAAAAAAGGCGGTCTTCGTTATAAAAAAAAGTAATTGGTTTTTTTTCTTATTATTTATTAAATTCTAAAATGAATTAACATTTGGCTCTTTTTTATTTATAGTTGGAACTAATTCTTTTTTATTTATAGATTTATATAAGACATTGAACATAGTTAAATATCTAAGACTCTACCAATAAATTGATTTTTTTTCATCTTATGCGTTATAAATTCTCACAAGAAACTTGAATCTGTTTCAATAAATATGGCCACTTTAATAAAAAAAATGACATAAGTTTTGAAAAATAATTAACATGACAGCAATTTATAAAATATCCATATCAACCAATTTATCATGAATGTTTAAATATTGAAAATTATACCTATGTCTATTGGTATTCAATAATTATTAGTAGTAAAAATAAGCTTGTGCACTTTTTTTAGGATAATAATCAAAACTTTCATTGATTAGGAAAGTCGGGATTACAAATGTTAGGAGGAAGACTCTCACACCACACATGATTAACATTCAACTTAGCTAACCTATATGCCAAATAATTGGCCTCCCTACCAACAAAAGTTACAGAGCAACTGTCAAATAAAGAGACCAAATCCCGAATTTCATAGATGAGTAACCCACCCACTCTCCCACCAGGATGAACCAGTCTTCGAAATCTCACTGACCGCAACTAGAGAATCACACTCAAAGATACAGTCAATGAAATTAAATTTCAAAGCTAGTTCAAACGCAAACAAGAGGGCATGCACCTTGGCATATAACGAATCAGAAACAAAAGAAAATATCTAAATATCTAAATCTAAATATATATATATATATATAATAATTTCCTCAAAACTTAAAAGAATAATATTTGTAAGACATACTATACACACATTATTGAAAAGAAAACAAACCAAAGAAAAGGAGAAAACAAAAGCAATTAGCAAAAGTGGAAGATATAAAAAAATTTTTTTAAAAAAAAAGTAAACATGGGAATTATGAAGTTCTTTCATTAGGGTTGTGTGTCGTCGGTTGTAACTTGTAACCGACCCTACCGATCGCAATCGACATTACCGACGAACGTCGGCTTAGTTGTAAAGGGCTGGTCGGTGGTGTCGGCTCTAACCGACGGGGAAGGAGGGATCCGGTCGGTGGTCGGGCCCGGGTTTCTTGGATGAAACCCGACCGAAAATCTGACCGAGAATATATATATATATATATGTAATTTTTGGTGATAGCTATATTAGATATATATATATTGTATCCTCTTCTTCTCTTCATGTCTTTCCCTGCTCCCTATCGTGTTCTTCTCCTTGTCACGTCACTCTTTCTCTTCTTCTTTGGTTGAAAATACCAGTCTGTAATTTCCTCCTTGTTAGCTCTTTTACGTCCCACGCCGTCGGTTCAGAAGCAATTGGGATTCTTGTCAATTTGGAGCTTGATTTAGAGTCCATTGCCCTCCGGAGAACAATGAAGCACAGGTGGCTGAGGATTCAGGAGCGGCAGATGATAACATTGAAGCGGCGAGGATGGTCAAAAGCCATCTCTACCGAGAGTCATGGATTGCCTCGTATGGAACTGCCGAGGACTTGGGGCACCTCGGTCAGTTTATTCTTTAGCTAAATTAGTTAAATGTAATATTCCCCGATTTGTTTTTCTTTCGGAAACCAAACGTAGTAGTAGTCAAATGGAGTGTGGATTAGAGCTCGTTTAGTAGTTGATTATTGTTTTGTTGTTGATTGTAACGGCCGTTCCGGTGGCCTTGCTTTGGTATGGATGAAAGAAGAATGTATTTCCCTTTTGTCTTATTCTTTCTGGCATATTGATGTTTCTGTTGGGTCCTCTGATAAATGGAGGTTCACTGGGTTTTATGGCTAGCCTGAAACCTCAAGGAAACATGAATCTTGGTATCTTTTGCGATCACTTAGTATTCATTCGTCTCTCCCTTGGCTTTGCGCGTGAGATTTTTATGAGATTGCAGCCAACTCGGAGAAGGAAGGAGATCCAATTCAACTCATTAATATTTGTATTTGTAGTATAATCCTTCAGTGGATTTCGCTTCATTTAGTTCAGTTTTAATTTAGGTTTATGAAATTTCAATAAAATTCAAATTAATAAGGAGTCTTTATGTCACGTTATCGAGGGCCTCGTTTCAAAAAAATACGCCGCCTGGGGGCTTTACCGGGACTAACTAGTAAAAGGCCTAGAGCCGGAAGCGATCTTAGAACCCAATCGCGCCCCGGTAAAAAATCTCAATATCGTATTCGTTGCGTTAAGGCCAACTAGACAAATGGCTCTATTTAATGAGGTTATTAATGAATGTGATTTTTGTGAGTTACCTGTTATGGGGCCTATGATGACTTGGTCTCGTAAGCTAAATGGCGAATATATCTTTGAGCGACTAGATCGAAGTATGGCCAATACTGCTTGGTGGGAGAAGTTTGCTTTCTCGATGGAGAAGCATTTAATTACAACGAAGTCGGATTACTTGCCACTTCTCTTAATAGTCTCGGCCCAACAGATTTATAAGAAGAACAAAAATAGTTCCTTTAAATTTAAACATATATGGACAACCCAAGATTCATTTGATTCGACAATAAAGCAAGCATGGCCGGATGGAGATACCAATTGTTGTAACCCGGATATCCCAAACTATAATCTATCAAATTAATCATGCAAGCAGAAGCAATTAAAACAATAAATCATCCACACAAGACAAAAGAAATTTACGTGGTTCGGCACTGAACTTGCCTACGTCCACGAAGGAGAAGAGAAATCCACTAGTTGTAGAAAATTACATGACACATAATTATCAATAACTCTCACTCGATCTCTCAACCCAATCTAACATTCAATCCTAAACCAAACCCAACCAGTATTGAGCACTCTCGCTCGGTCTCTACAAAACAATCATCACATCTATTAAACCAACCAATCACACACACACCCATGATGACCATCCTTTTGTCCCATGGGGTGTCTCCATGTTCACTGCATCATCTTCAACTTTAATTCTGAATCCGATCTTGCTTTTCAATTGTGTCAAAGATTAAAGACTGTGGTATTTTCTTAGAGAGTTGGAAAAAGCATACTGTTGGTAACCTCCAGCATAATATTACTAATAAAAAGAGGGAATATGAGAATGTTTTTGCTAGAGGAGGATCGGGAAACTTAGAAGATCTGGATAGTTGTAAGTTGGAACTTGATAAATTGCTACATCATGAGGAATTACTCTGGCGGCAAAGATCGAAAGCCCACTGGCTTAAGGACAGGGATGGAAATACGAAGTTTTTTCATACAGTAGCTTCATCACGAAAGCAAAAGATAGTAATTCAGTCCATTGAAGATGAGGCGGGTAATGTCTATAGTGAACAAGCAGGAATTGCAACTATTTTTACTAATCACTTCAAGGAACTTTTTCATCTTCCAATCCGACTCATGTTGCTATGCATAGTGTTTTGCAGCATATGGAGTGTCGGGTTACAGAACCGATGAGGAATCATTTGGAAGCAGATTTTACTGCAAATGGAAATTCAACAGGCAGTATTCCAAATGGGAGGACCGAAGGCGCCTGGCCCGGATGGTATGCCCCCTATATTCTTTCAGAAGTGTTGGCATGTGGTGGGTAAGGATGTGGTAAATTATGCTCTAAATTTTTTGAATAAAAATGAGTCCTTGCTAGATGTAAATCTCACTAATGTTGTTCTAATCCCAAAAGTTGAAGCTCCTAAGACTGCTAAGGATTTTCGGCCAATTAGTCTCTGCAACGTGATCTTCAGGATTGTGCTGAAAGCAATGGCAAATAGATTGAAGGCTACTCTCCCGGATATTATTGGGGAGAATCAAAGTGCCTTTGTACCTAACAGATGATTTATGATAACGCTATGGTAGCTTTTGAAACAATACATTTCATGAGAAATAAGAGACGGTGTCGTAAATGTCACATGGCTTTAAAATTGGATTTAAGCAAAGCCTATGACCGAGTTGAGTGGGTATTTTTGAAGGAGTCTATGAGAGTGATGGGTTTCCCACAGAGATGGATTTCTACAGTAATGCAATGTGTGGAATCAGTGTCTTACTCGATGATTGTTAATGAACAAAATGGAGAGATATTTCGTCCAACTAGGGGCATTCGACAAGGTGATCCATTATCGCCCTACTTGTTTCTGTTATGTATGGAGAGCTTTTCCCGGTTAATTTCAGCGGCTAGTGACTCAGGGAAGGCTAATGGGATTTCAGTGTCGAGATCTGCTCCAAAGGTTACTCATCTCTTTTTTTGCAGATGATAGCATTTTATTCTTGAGTGCTTTGAAAAAGGAATGCGAGAAGGTGGTCTCTCTCTTGGATATGTTTGAAGCTGCATCAGGACAGAAAATTAATATTGATAAATCTTCTTGTCATGTTTAGTGCCAATACACCAACAGGGGTGAGAGATGATCTAATGAATTTTCTTGGAGTTCAACACGTGTTGGACAAGGACAAGTATTTGGGTCTTCCAATCATGATTGGTAGATCAAAGAGTAGGGAATTCCGATTTTTAAAGGACCATCTTCAAAAGCGCCTTAGCAGGGAAGGCAATTATGATACAGGCTGTAGCCTAGGCTATTCTCGTGTATCTCATGAGTGTGTTCCTTTTCCTTAAATCTTTTGTGCAGGAACTAAATGCTATGATTGCTAGATTTCGATGGGCAGCTCATCTAGCCAGCGGAAGATTCATTGGAAGCAATGGGAATCTTTATGTGTGTCCAAGCTGAATGGGGGGCTGGGTTTCAGAGACTTTGAAGCCTTTAACTTGGCCCTTCTTGCGAAACAGGGATGGCGTTTAATTCACTATCCAGAATCCTTGTGTGCCCGTGTGCTTAGAGCAAAATATTATCCACAGGGGGATTTTTTGCAAGCAAGAATTGGATCAAATCCCTCCGTTTTATGGAGAAGTTTGATTGCCGGGAGGAAGGTGATTGTTGAAGGGTCTAGATACAGAGTTGGGTCGGGTGAGTTGAACATTTGGAGGGACAAATGGATTGACAAACCACCCTCATTTCGACCATTGCCACGGATTGAGTCTCATATGTCGGATCTCAAAGTCTCGGCATTGATGGACTTTGAGAATTGGACATGGAACTATGAAGAAGTTTTGGACCTGTTCATTGAAGATGACGCTCGTCAAGTTTTAAGTTTGGTAGTTTCTCGCCAACATGTAGATGATCGACTGATTTGGAATGCATCGAAACTAGGAGAGTTCACAGTGAGCTCAACTTATCATGTGGCAAGGAAAGTTGTGGGAAGACAAGAGAAATCTTTGGACTTGCGATCTCCCGTATGGCAGAATATATGGACTGCTAATCTAATGCCGAAAGTTCAATATTTTGTATGGAGACTTTCATGGAATATTCTGCCCACAAAGAATAACCTTAATTTTCGAGGGTTGAATATACCATAGACATGTGATGTGTGTGGAGGAGTAGAGTCATCGGCTATGCATGTTTTCTTCCGGTGTCCCCTTAGTGTGCTGGTTTGGGAAGCTAGTTGTCCATGGTTAATGCCTTGTCTTGATCAATGGGACACCTCTACTAATTTTTGGGAGTTCTTTCTTGATAAAGCCAAGACTGTTGGCCAATTGGATAAGGTATGTGTCACATTATGGCTATTATGGTGTAATCATAACTGAGTGTTGTATGAGGCTACTTGTTCTTTGCCGTCAGCCATTGTTAGCTCGGTTAAGCGTGTGATGGATCAGTTTGCTGCTGCCCTTTTGAGGAAAGATATTGGAGGAAGTTGTCAACCAAAACAAGTGGCTTGGGTCGCCCCTCCTGTGGGTGTCTTGAAGATTAACACCGATGCTTCTTTTTGCTCGGATACTGATGAAGCATGACTAGGGGTGGTGATTCGTGATGAGGTTGGGAATGTTGTTGTCAGCGACTCTCGACGTTTGTTCTTCATTGCTGACTCTCTATATGCAGAAGTCCATGCCAATTTGTTTGGTTTTGAGATAGCCTTAGTATATGGGGTTGACAGGTGCATTTTTGAAAGTGATTCCCTTCTAGCTATTCGTGAAATTAATAAGCAAGACATAGTCTTTTGGGAAGGGGGAACTTTGATTGATGAAATTAGAGAGTTAGCTTCCTTGTTTGAGTATTGTAGTTTTCAGTTTGTAAATAGAGAAGCGAATGTATTGGCACATTCTTTAGCTAGTTCTAAGCTGGACAATGTGTGGCGCGGGACTGTACCTCCCAACATATTGTAATTCTCTAGTTATTTTTAATTTAATGAAAGTGAAGATTATTGATAAAAAAAAAACATAAATAATTTGAGTTTAACTTCAATTTTAAACTGAAATCCGTGCCTACTAACTATATTACGTTCTTTGTTGTATGAAACTTTTTCGTAAAAACATAAATCCATATCCAATTAACGGTTTTTTTTTTCACCACATATATCCCATTAACTGCATGTTTGGTTCATGTGAACCGCGTTTCATTTACAGCCCAATTCAGACTTGAACAGTGTTTCAAGCGTTTGGTTCAAAATTGAGGCCGAATTGTATTTTCCAATGCGGGCCTAATTACGGTACGGGCCGTAGTTACAAATCAGCTCTTTAAGCTCTGAATTGCATTCGGCGCTTGTTGTAATAGCTCCCCTCATTTTCTTCCAAAAATGACCTTAAGTTTGAAAGGAAAATTACAAACTTTACCCCTCTTCTCCAACAACAGATCTAAATTGCATCTTCTCCTTTCTCACTCAACCATTCAGACTTGACAGCCAAACTGAAAAAAATATTGCTGCCATGGTTGTTTTCTATATTGTTTGTTTGTTGCTTTTCTTTTCTAGTTTCTACCGGCTCTAATATTTGAGAAAGTAATTAGATTAAGAAAGAATGGAAACAGGAACTGAAACGATTTTTTTTTAATAAATGATAAAAAAATTTTTAGGTAATAATTAAGAAAATTGTTTGTTCTTTGTTGTTTAAGATTTTTTTTGTTAAAAGATGTGTTAAAGTTTAATTTCATATTATTGCATTTGTTTAAAGGGTAAAATTGATTTTTCATACATATTCCTTGTATATTCCTCGCCTTCAATTCAGAGAACCAAACTGTGTAATTGTGAATGCAATTACTTCCTTATTCAATTCCCTCTAAATTCAATTACGTCTTAGTTCCTACTCAATTCCATTCCAGTGAACCAAACATGTAGTAATAGTTTATGATTAAATTTAATCGAGTTAGGGCAACTCACTATATAAAAATAAAAGTTTCTAAACAGTGATTTTCTCAATTAAATTACAAATCCAATATAAAGTGTTAGACCAAATCCACAGCTAATAAGACTACTCCTCAAGTCCTTGTCACTAAATGATCAGGACATCATTGGGTATTTTGTCTGGTTTTTTTCATTAGTTATATGAATAAACAAAGAATATAGCACATAGATAATTATAAAAAGTTGGTTATTTATCTAGTTAGTGATTAGTGACTGTACTAGTATTTTTTATGTGTTGATTTGATAGTTATATAAGATATACTGGTGTATGGGTCTGGCTCCTGTCCATTACTAGCTCCATCCATTGATTTCCAATGCACTATTAGATGAGTGACACGTGAATAATTAATTTTTAATGGTCTAGATTATATCCCTACAAAACCTCCTTTGACTCCGTTAACTTGTTAACTTGTTTCCTCTCTCTTTTTTCATCATAGGACTTTTTTCAAACCCAGAATTCTAATAGCAAAAGCAAATCCTAAGGTGCAGAAAAACAACAACAAAAAAAATGAAGCAGAAGAGCAAAAAGAGCAAAAGGCAGAATCTTCAAAGAAAGTAAGAGTTACAGAAAACCAACAAAAAAATATGAAGCAAGAGTTTCAGAAAAACAACAACAAAAATATGACGCAGAAGAGCAGAAAGAGCAAAAGGCAGAAGCTTCAAAGAAAGGAGAGAGACAATCAGGGCCGAAGGAGTCTCCAAGAAGGAGAACAAGTAGAAAAAGCAAGCCCAGAAAGAGCTGCTAAAATTGATTCTTTAACTCATTTATCGGGGTCTCATA
The DNA here is from genome assembly GCA_001974825.2 of Corchorus olitorius. Taxonomy (NCBI): domain Eukaryota; kingdom Viridiplantae; phylum Streptophyta; class Magnoliopsida; order Malvales; family Malvaceae; genus Corchorus; species Corchorus olitorius. Next base: position 50,769 of record AWUE01015895.1, on the reverse strand, counting down.
TTTTGCCTTTGTAAAATTCTGGTAAAAGAAATTCTTCCTTTTTGTTCCCCTCTTCTTAAATACATATATGGTGGTAGCTCCACGATAAAAGATGATCAAAATGATTTTGCTTTTTCATGTTTGATTAAAGATGAAGATGAAGAAAGAGAAAGAGGAAACAAATTAACGGAGTCAAAGGAGGTTTTGTAGGGGTTTAATCTAGACCATTAAAAATTAATTATCCACGTGTCACCCATCTAATAGTGCATTGGAAATCAATGGATGGAGCTAGTAATGGACAGGAGCCGGACCCCTGGTGTATGATGCTATGGAAATAAGCATACAAATAGAAAATGCCAGCTTCAAACTCATACCTTTAAAGAGGGAGAAGGCCGGGCTGACGAAAGCCTTACCCAATTTATTTTAGGTTGGGTTTAGTAGTTAGAATGAGCTTCAGCCCAAAAGTCCTTCATTTTTATCTAAGAAATTGGGCCTTGAAAACTTGAGTATACTAAATTGTAACATGGTCACACTCACAAGTCATAACACAAGGCTGCCTCAGAAAATGTTTTTTTTTTTGGCCAGAGAATATGCTCCCAAGTCCCAATTACTATAATGCTAACAAGGATATATTTGGCAAAAAAAGAAAAACCAAGGATATATTAAAGCCAGAATGATAAAATTGACCTTCATTTACCCATGTAGGGATAGCGGTATTGGATTCAGTTACACTTAGAGGTTGTTTTCTTCACTTGAATGCCATATGCCCCCCATAGAATTAGAAATCACATTACTGTTTAAAGGAGGACTGAAAGTTCAACAAATTACAAGGTTGGGGATATATTGATAAAGTTTTGGACTCCTAGTTCCCATACTTAACTTCAAGTTAATATAGATACTAAAAAGGAAAGAAAAAAAAATCTGGATTCAAGATAAGATAACTATACCAATAGCTTTTATTGTTAAAAAAAAGAGAGAGAGAGAAGATTTTATTATGTTTATTCATGCACTTGTAAAAGTGGATATCTGTAATTCTATGTAATAATATACGCCATAGAGGGTAGAAGAATATTCCAAGTTGTTTCCGTAAGTAATTAAATTATAATTTCTTAGTAAACCATGAGAAATGTCGTGTCCCTCCAGGTTTTTGGCTAAGGATGATCAGAAGATGGTATCATGCTAAAGGATATGTTGGAAAGTGGAACCAAAGATAGGTTTGAAGAGAAAGGAAAACATTATCCTACAAAATGATTCTCAAATTAATATAAACTCCATTCCTCTTTAGATGTTCTCAAGGACACATGTTCTTTGTCTGTTACCAAATTCTAGCTTATGTCAGAATTTAGGATATGGATGATTGAATGAAGAGAGTTTTTGTGCCGTGGGGAAACAAGGTCAATATATTTTATCTATTCCTTGTTGAAGATTAGAAACCTATTATGACCGGTATATCAGGATCTCTTGTTAAGGATTTTTCCTACTTTGCCTTTTTAAGATTTTAATTGACTTGGCAATGTTAGGCTGCTTGAAATCAAACCATGCTTACCCACCTAATTAATAACTTTGAATCTTTATTTACAGTCAAAACTTTGGGGCTTTAGGTTTCTTAGACAATTTTGTTAGTTGATGGGAAAATATTTTGGCAGGTTCATTTCTCCAAACTCTAGGGATTGTTCTTTTTCTCAGGGGGCTTTCAAGTTTGAATATCTTCTATTTGGTATATGATGAGTTTACTAGGGACCGAGTCTTAGTCCCTGCTAGAATTAAGAGTTCAACACTCTACCACTAGACCACGTGACTGATGATGAAGTTTGATTATACCCTCTAAAATTCAAGATTACAATTTTTTTGTGTCATCAGATGCCCGGTCTCATGGTCTGCAAACAAGGCAATCCAAATTCAAAGTATAATTAGTAATTGGTTTGAAGCTTAAAAAATGTGAAATTAAAAGGGAATTTTATCCACAAAAAAGGCTTGATGGAAATGGAAAGAGAGCTTGGAATAGCTCTTCAGTTTTTGCTACAATTGAAGATAATAAACAAGGGGAAATGGGTAATGTACAATGGAAAAAGCAAAATTTCTTAAACAGGTTAAGAAGTTTGCTTGAAATGGGTATTATGAAAAGAACAAGAAGCAGCGGTGTAGCATTTTTCTAATTAATGAAATCTGTTAAAAGTATCCTCTGTACAAGGCTTCCTATATCATTAGCCCTAAACAAAAATCTACCCACTGAACATAAATCCTGCTGTAATAATAAACATTTTCTTTTTCTTTTTTTTTCTTTTGTTGTTTGTTTTCTTTTTCTATAGTCAATTTGGCTGTACTGATGCATCCGGAATCCCTCGAAGCAATCCAATGACTTCAACAATATCATCAACATAATATTTTGCCATACTTGGTTTTTGACCCACAGTGCAGGCAAATATCTCTGCTATAGCCGGCAATGCTGGGTTGGCAGATGACCGCGCAATGCTCTCGAACATATCTTCATCTGAACGATCATCTCCTATGCACAACAGAAAATCTGGTGATTTGCCCCTACTTCTCATGTTTGAGATGAGATTTTCCACAACTATGCCTTTGCTCAGTCCCTGAAATTCATCATTAAAAACCCCATTCAATATAATGCACTAGACAACACAATCCATCAGAGTAATACATGAAAAGTTTAGAACATGTTCAACTTTATACCTGTGGCTTCACCTCAACTATATGCTGCCCCCTTTTAACAACAACAGGCTCATTGGCTAGGACATTTTCCAAGTGATCATGAAGCTCCTTGGCTTGGCACAAACCGAAATCAGGATCGGCATCTTGATGGTGCCAGACGATTGCACTTTCTTTATTTTCAATGTATGAGCCATCAGTTGCCTCCATGTAAAGTTGCATTATAGGCTCAACAACTTCCTTCCAACTCAAGTCTATTGAGCGGTAGGTTTCCCATGGAGAATCCCTTGTCCATCTACCGAGAAGGACAAAGATAAATCAAACAAACAACATAAAATGCAGATATCTATGGATCAAATGGACACAAAGTTGGAACATTACCTTGTGAAGTATCCATGCTCAGCTGCAATACCCAGTTTCTCGCATGAGGAAAACCACTTGCCTAGGGTATCCCGATCTCTGCCACTTACAATGAAAACAATGTTTTGGGGGTCATCACATAATCGATTTAGAACAGAAATAACTTCATCACTAGGCCCCTTATTCACTGAAGCTGGTGGCATCATAGTACCATCATAGTCCAAAAGGATCAACCGGCTATTCGTTCTCTTGTAGGCAGAGTTGAGGGTATCTCCCAACAGCTTCCTGAAATTAGGCTCCAAAGCAACAAGCCTAAATGCTAAACCAAGTCCAACTCTCCAATACCTCTTGTGATAGTGATCTCTACAAGCTCTCTCAAGGTCCTGATCAATGCTCCGCGCCCAATAAGCAACATCATGAGAGCTAATGTACTTGTAATGTTTCTCATGGCGCAAATGCTTCTCTGTCTCTGGCAACTCCATGGCCGAATACATTGCACGAGCCATTTCATCAATGTTCCAAGGATTGACACGAATTGCTCCACTAAGAGATGGTGAGCAGCCAATGAATTCAGAGACAAGGATAACACTATTCTTGGGAGGTGAATTTTCATCAACCCCCAATGCCTTGTCCAAAACAGGGCAGCCCTGTCTGCAGGCGGTATACTTATAAGGCACCAAATTCATCCCATCTCTTACAGGAGTCACCACACAACAGTCTGCAACTGCATAATAAGCAAGTTTCTCCTGTGTAGTGACAGGACCCTTGATAAAAGTGATTGGCTTGTATCCTGGTTTGCCGAATTTCTGATTGACCTCCATTGCAATGCGGTTGGCCTCATTCAGAACTTCTTGCACATCTCTGCCTAAACTCCTTGCAGGGTTTGTAATCTGTGCTAAAACCACTTTGCCCCTCAATTCCGGATTGAACTCCAAAAGTTCCTCCATGGCTAAAAACTTCTGAGGAATGCCCTTAAACAAATCCAAATCATCCACTCCAACCATCAAAAACTTGCCCTCATATTCCTCCTTCAATTCCTTTGCTTTCCTAACAGTGGTTTCCTCAGACATGACAGACTGAAGCTGCTCCATATGAATCCCAGCAGGCAAAATCTTAATAGTTACATTCCTACCATAATAATCTATTGCAATGTGACCCCTAATAGACTCAGAATGTAAACCCAAAATCCTTCTACAAGAAGACAAGAAATGCCTTGCATAATCAAAAGTATGAAAACCAATCAAATCACAATTCAACAGAGCTCTAAGGATTTCATCTCTAACAGGTAAAGTTTTATAGATATCAGAAGAAGGAAAAGGACTATGTAAGAAAAACCCAAGTTTTACCCTATTCGACCTTCTCCTTAAAAAGGTAGGTAAAGCCATAAGATGATAATCATGAACCCAAACGTGATCTTCATCTTCATCATCTCTATCTGTCACTTCCAAAACTTTATCTGCAAATATTTTATTAGCAGACACGTAAGCCTGCCACTGTGAACGATCGAAACGCACCCCATCGCTCCCACTCATTGGCATCATGTAATGAAACAGCGGCCATAGATAGTGTTTACAAAATCCATGGTAAAACTTGTTCTTCATCTCCACCGGCAAGAAAATAGTCTCGCAGCTGAACTTTTCGTGCAAATGTTGAGCCACCTCCTCCTGATCAGCCGCATCCACGTCAGCTTTCAAAGTCCCGACATATCTCACCTCCGTGTCGGCCGGGAAGGCGTCTTTGAGCTGAGCAAGGAGATCATTCTCGTCGAACTCGAACCGCCATTCACCGGAGACCGAGTCCTTTGAAGCACGCAATGGCAACTGGTTCGAAACAACGATGACCCTTTTCCGAGACATGGTTTGTTGATCTTCTTCGAATTCAGAGATGACTCCGGGAACCTTCATGACTCGGGGGATCCGATTCATGACTCGGAAATCATCGGTAGAGAGCAAGTTTAATTGGTCTAAACAACAACTCGAAACCATGTTTCAGAAAAAAAAGATCAAACAAAAAAGGATTTGTATAAGGAAATATATACCGCCAAAGCATATAAAGAATCAAAGAACAAAAGAAAAAAAAGGGTATTCAAAAAAACAAGTCAATGAAGAAGAAAAGGAGGCTTGAATTTCTTGTTCTTGTATTCTTCTTCTTCTTTTTTTTTCTGGTTTGGAAGGGTGCGGCTTAGGGTTATTATTAAAAGAATTTATATTTATAGAAGAGTATTACAAAGGAAAATAAATCTGGCAGCTATGGAAATTAAAGATATCGATACACATTCCATAGAGGAAACTGAAGAAAGAAAGAAAGAGAGAGAGAGAGAGAGCTTTTAAACAAGGAAAGAAGCAGGCAGAGGATAAGAACGAGAGAGAAAGAGTGAGAAAATTAGAGAGAAATTATATATGTGTGATTAAGTACGTAAAGCCTGATGGTTTGGACGGTTGTGATTGGATGAGTGTACACCAATATCTAATGAGGTGCCAAACATGGGATTCTGTTCTAACTGTAACCGACTCTTTATGTTCTCTTCTGTCTTGCTTCCACTGTTCAGCCGGTTACTTTTATTTTACTACACTCTTTTTTTTTTTCTAAGAAAAATCTTTCAAGTACTAGTAATTTTTAAATTGATTTTTAATAATATTTTAGAGTTACAAATAAAAATTATGCCAAAAAAAAAGTTACAAATAAAAAGTAATAAATGAGATATTAGATAAGTTTTTTTTTCCTTTTTGAAAAATAACTGTTGGAATTTCAGTTAGGTACTTTAATGTGGTATCTTTAATGTGATAGGGATTAGTGTTTATCCAATGGTGATTAATTTTTTCATATGGTGAAATGGTGATTAAATATTTAATCATTGAGATTAGGGGTTAATTAGCAGTATACTAGTAGTATACTTAGATAATATTACGTGTTTTTAGCAAATGATTTCTTTTTTTCTTTTTATGTACCCAAAAGAAGCAAATGATTTCTTTTTTAATTAACAAAATTTCTACATTCTCCCCTTTGCTTTACCTATCAATTAAAAGAAAACTATATGTTTAAATTTTATATTGTGTATAATTTTAAAAGGCATCTTTTGAAAAATTGATTAAAATAAATCAATAGGTATCTTTTTTTCTTTTGGCCGAAAACATCAATATCAATAGTTCACATTATCTCAAAATAAAAAAGTAATTAATGTATTATCTCAAAATAAAAAAAGTAATTAATGTGACACGTTATTAATGAGGCATAAAAAATCATAAATAGGGAAATTCTGGATTAGGTTAACACATTCATTCGGCCATTAATTACTAGAAAATCACGTTGATGATTTTTTTAGAAATGAAAACTTTTCTCAATTTTTTATAGAGATTTTATCTCTTGTAAGAAATAGTAAATAAAATCCTAAACATAAGTGGAGTAATTTTCTGAAATTCTCCATTAATTAGTAAATTACTATATTAGAATTAATAAAAAGCGTAATGGAAGGGGAAGAATTAAGGTAAAAACTAAAAAAGAAAAGTCACTCGTCAAAGAAAATAAAAGAAAAAAAAACTATACTGTATAGTATATATAATAATATAAATAAATTTATTTATAATATAATAGAAAGAAACGTGTCGAAAATCTTTTCCAGATTTTACTCGGTCCTGAATTTTCTCGTCGCTGGCACGTGTAAAGATTACAACTCTCAACGCTTATCTATCAGACTCTTTCTCTCTTTCTCTTTCAAATGACTTTTCTTTTTCTTTTTTGTTTGTAGAGTAAGTATATTTGTTTTTTTTTTTGAGGGAAAGTAAGTATATTTGTTTTAGTTTTAATTACTTAATAAAAAATATTAAATTCCTTATTTCTCTGTCCGTGACAAAATTACGAACTCATATGATTTTATCTATTTCAAGTAGTAATAATTTTAAGGGATCTAGAAGACGCCACGTGGAGAGATTGGGGAGGAAACGTGGCGTGTTCCGGTCGTTCAACAAAGCCAAAGTCACGGACGAGTCTTTGACTAATGACGTGGCTGATTCGCGTATCAGGGGATCTGCTGTATCCAGCCTCTCACGTATTTACACGTCATTACCAACTTCGACGTTTCATTTTTTCCTTTTTACGATTTTTATCATTTCTATGCTGACAAGTCGGTAGGTTTGCCAAAAAGTTTTGCCACATCATCCAAATTACTTAACAACACCTTGCCTTTTTTTTCCTTCCTTTCTTATCACATTTTATGTTTTTTAAATTGAAAATTTATTTATAAATTAAAAAAAAAACCGACATCATCTCCCATTCTTTTGTTGAATTTTTTAATTTCTTTAGTAAATACCATTTTATTTTTCAAACCTAATTCAAAGACTGGTCATTTAGGAGAAGCTCATGTAATCAAATTTAGTTATGTTGAATTTAAAATTTTCAAATTTACCTTGTACCATGTCAATACCTATCGGAGATTCTAGTATTATGAAATGCAAAAATAGTCCTTGATTAATCATCCAATAAAAAATCCTTAATTATAGGTACTCTTCTTTTGTTTTTATAGTTCAGATTATTAAAATCGAACTCTAATCACTGCAACTACAAATCTAACACTTTACGAACATTATAGATGTCTGATGGCTAGGTACTCTTCCAAGATAAATTAGATTATTATTATCATTATTATAAAAATTAAAATCTTATTTCATTTTTAATGTATTATATTCCACTAATTTTATTTGACAATTTTGCCTCTCTTTATGAGGAAATATGACCATTAGAATCTTTATCACAATAACAATAAATACACCGATGTGAGGATGGATCAAGTGGTAAGTGGCTTGTTCAGCTTAAGTAAGTCTCAGGTTCGAGACCTTGCATACGCAGCTGTCCTTGTTGATAGACTTACCACCAAAATCAGCTGCGCGACGCGGGTCTGATTCGGATTAATCGGAGCTAAGCTCTGGATACCGGATAGGGTCACAAATAAAAAAACAATAACAATAAATACATAAACTTTAAGACTTACCTTATAATGCAGAGTTAAAGTGACGAAAGTACTTGTGTATTGTTAATTCAACTGTAGGTGCATGACACCTGGACTGTGAGTTTAATTTGTTTGTTATTTGGTAAACAGGTTATAGTAGCTAGGTTACTTAAGTTGGTAATTTCTTAATTTGTAAGTTACATTCTAGTAAATATTTGACCATGGAGAGAATCATCTAATTGTAATGAAATTTCTCTTATACCCCTAAAAAAGTTGTGTGAAAGAATAATTGCGTAAATGTCACAATTAGTCACTAAAATTTGACCTATTTCTGAATTAGATTAATTACTGAACTTTAATTTGTCCCAACCAAGTTATTGAAGTTTCAAAAGCATACTAAATGTGGTCAGTCTAACATATTCCATCCAATTAACTAGTACTCCTATATAATTTATATTACCAACACGTCACATATAAATGGCCAAATCACTAATGTTTCACCTTGCACATCATATTTTACATTTCTTCTTTCCCTTCGAGTTTTGAAGGGTAAAAAATAAATGACATAAATCAAAGAAAAAAGATGAGTGAAAATCGATAAGAAAACGATGAGGAAAATACAAAAGGTGGAGTAGAAGGGAGAAATTATTAGATGAATCGGGTCCATCACATCATCCGTGGTCCCGATTAATAAGATTTTGACAAGTCAGATTTCTTCCTAAAATTTAGGCACAAATTTAGCACCAGGTTTAGCCCATAGTTTCACCAGATGAGATTTACAGGGTAAGTCCCTAAATTTAGGACATTAATTAGAGAAATTATTAGGTGGACCGGGTCCACCACGTCATCCATGGTTCCGACCAATAAGATTTTGACAAATCAGATTTCTTCCTAAAATTTAGGCACGAATTTAGCACCAGGTTTAACCCCTAGTTTCACCAGGTCCACCACGTCATCCGTGGTCCCGACCAATAAGATTTTGATAAATCAGATTTTTTCCTACAATTTCTAAAACCCTAGCCAATTAATATCCTAAATTTAGGAACTTACCCTGTAAATCTCATCTGGTGAAACTAGGGGCTAAACCTGGTGCCAAATTCGTGCCTAAATTTTAGGAAGAAATCTTATTAGTCAAAATCTTATTGGTCGGGACCACGGATGATGTGGTAGACCCGGTCCACCTAATAATTTCTCCATTAATTGGTAGGGTTTTAGAAATCATAGGAAAAAATCTGATTTGTCAAAATTTTATTAGTTGGGACCATGGATGACGTGGTGGACCCGATCCACCTAATAATTTCTCGAGTAAAAGGTGGAATATGAATGATGTGGCATATGATCAGTTCGCCACGTCATTTTTACATTAATGAAAATGATGGAAAATATTGAAGTTATATTCATAAAAGTTAAGTGATTTAATTGGGGTAAATTAAACTTTAATGATCAATTTGAAAAATGAGTCAAAATTCAGTTTACCATTGATAAAATTTACTCAAGAATAAAATTTGATTATTCTGGTGAGATTAAATTTTGTTTTTATTTTTAAATATTCACTAATTATTACGTTTTTTTTTTCTATAATTATTATCTCTCTGTATATGAAAAGGTAACTTGAGACTTAAATCTTTGCCCATTTACAAGAAAATAAAAAAACGGTTGAGGAGGAATTGTGATTTGTGATAGATGTATGTATTTAAAGTTTGAAATATATGCGTTCACATATTGAAAATATATATTTTTATTTATTCTTATTTTGGTCAATATTTAGTTCATTATTATATAATTGGCATTTAAAGACGAATTGAAGGAGCATTCAACTTTGGTGCAATAAAAGTGAGATTATATTTGGATTCTCTCTTATCTAAAGGAAATGTGTAATTGACAAGGAAAAGAAGAAATGGAATAATTGAAAATTCAGGGAAATAAACAGATAATAGTATTATTTTCCGGCTTTGACCAAAATTTCAACATGTATACCTATGCTATACTTTTTCGGCGCTCCTTCCTCCTATAATTCCTTCCTAAAGCAAATTAGCGTGGAGAAACTTCCGTGATAGATGAAACTTTTTTTATTATTATTTATTACTATTTCCCATTTTCCCTTGCTTGACATCAATATTCAATCATAATTTTTTTAGATAATTCAATTATAATATCTCAGGCAAGAGAAAAGGATAGCAATTGAATCCCAGCACAATAACAAATAACAACATCCATATAGCAAACTTTTTTTTTTAGCAATGCTACACTTTCCTTATATTCGTAACTAGGTACTACACCTGCAATTAAATCTTTACTCAATTAATAATAGGTAAGATGACATGCGGTAAAACTAGGACAAAAATAGTTTTTTTTTTTTTTAAGCATATCCGAGGCTCTTAAAAATGTAAAATAAACATTTTCCTTAATTGCAAAAAATTTTGGATCAATGGGAAAATTATACATGGAACCGAAAATAATTCACAAATCAATAAGTCATTATTAATTACCAAAAGAATAATTCCTCTTATCCCTCCAAAGTCTCTCCGACTCTCCGTGACGTGTCTTTTTTTTCTTTATTTCTTTTTTTTTTCATTCTTTTTAGTTATTATTAAGTTTACCACAGTAAAAGAAATTTAATTTTTAAGAGTAAATTATGAAATTAAAGGTTTTTTATTATAGATTTTTAGAAATAAAATACTATAAAACTAATTTCATCAAGTTTAGCCCTAAATTAAAATTGAATTTTTATTTTAAGGGTAAATTTGAAAATTAATAATTTATTGTTATAAGGTTTTTGAAATAAAATACAAAACTAATTTCACTAAGTTTAGCTCCAAATTAAAATTTTATTTTTATTTTAAGGGTAAATTCCATAATTAATAATATTGTTATAGAGTTTTAGAAATAAAATATATAACTAATAGGGATGTCAACGGGGCGGGGAATATGCGGGGGGTATACTCCCCGTCCCCGTCCCCGAATTAGCAACCCAATCCCCGTCCCCGGCGGAGAACGAAATTAATTCCCCATCCCCTACCCCGCGGGGATTAGACGGGGACGGGGAATCCCCGTTCCCCGGATTTGATAATAAAATAATATATTATTATATTATTAAAAATATTTTTTATTTTATTAAATGAAAAGTTTTGTAAAATTTTAAATAAACATAATGTTAGTAATAATAATAACAATAATTAATTTACCTTTTTTTAGTCCAATTAGTTTTATCACATTATTTTCATTATAAGTGTATATTATTAATAAATACAACACTATTAAATTAACATAATACATATTAATAATACAAATATCACATTATTAATAAACATAATATATATATATATATGTTAAGTTTTAGTCCAACATATATATTTATATATCTCTAGAAAATATAACTTACATATATAAATTATATATAAATAATTCAAAATATATATTTCGGGGACGGGGCGGGGCGGGGAGGGCATTCCCCATCCCCGTCCCCGACCCGACGGGGAATGAAATTCATTCCCCATCCCTGTCCCCGTACCCCGAATAACTCCCATCCCCGTCCCCGTCGGGGCGGGGAATCGGGTTCCCCACCGGGGACGGGAACAATTGACATCCTTAATAACTAATTCACTAAGATTAACCCAAATTAAAATTAAAATTTAATTTTAAGAGTTAAAAAAATTAAAATTTATAAAATGATGTATTGGAATCAATAAAATGATATGTGGACGATCGTAACTAACAACGTTAACTTTGCTAACGTGTACGACAATTTTTAAGGCTATGTGGCATGCGGGTTTCGTATGCCACATGAACTTTTCCTCATTTTTAATTAGGGAAATTCTATATGTGGATTCCATATGTCACGTGGACTTTTTCACTGACGTGTAATTTACACGTCAGCAAAGATAACAACCATTAGTCACGGCTGGATTAACTTGACCCATCTTTGAAAGGAAAGAGATTTTTTTGAAAAAAAAAGAGATGAGAGATTTATTTGTACTAAATAAAAAAATAAGGATTCTTTTTGGTATTTAAGTCAATCATATTACAATTAAATAATTCTCACCATATCCAAAATTTTAATTATAATTCAACCACCCACAAAACTAAGAAATTATTACACTAAAAAAACCTATCTCCCAAAAGTAAGAAATAAACCCTATATGTGCGTGATCATGGGTGTAATGTTAAAAATAAAAAGTACAATTGAAATTGAATTATTTGTATTATTACTACTGTAAATAAATAAACGTAAATAAAAGGATTGGGACTAGGTGTGGCGGGGCATTGAATAGGACCAAAACTACCAATTAAGAGATGACGTGGAGGCGTCCCAATGGACAACGTGGCGATCTGGTGATGGAATGGAACTGTCCTGTCTTTGTCAGAGATCTATTTTATCCAAGGTTGTTTTTTTTGTTTAAAAGAAAAGGAAAAAAAATCTGTAGGTTTCGGTTGGGAAGCAGCAGAAATGGATATATCGGATTGGTGAGAGAGAGAGAGAGGTGGTGGATAAAATAGTTATCATCATCATCATGTTTATTTATGTATTAGTGGGGCCCATGTTCTAAGCCACGTGGGTTTGAAAAGCATGTGGATCCCACTTTATCTACAAAACCAACTAAGCTCAGCTGGGATTTTCAGGCATTGTTTTTTAATAAAATAAAAGAAAATAAGAAACATTGTACTAGTACTTTTTTACATTTAAAAAATTAAAAATTAAAAATTGAAAATAGCAGTACAAAGCAATGAAGTTAAGCAACTGGGCGGCACCTTGTTTTAAATGTACGAGAAGTTGGGTATATGTATATCCGCGGATTAGTTCAGGGACGGAGGGACCCAAATCAGGATTGTTTTTTTACTGACATTTTTGGTCTTTGGCCTTACTTTTTTTAGAATACATGTAATTAAAGATCATTTAATTAAGAAATTAACAAATAAACAAAATAGAACTTGAGATTTTTTTTTTCTACTCATGAATATGAAATGGACTACATAATAAAATATAGCCATTTCATTTTTCCATAATCCCATCCGTTCATCCCAAAATTCGAACTCATAACCTCCCATAAGAAATCCTAAGATTTAATCATTGGAGTGTCCCCTTAGGAACATAACTTGAGCATTAAATCAATCTGGTAGATGCATATTTTTTGAGACTTTATGACCATAAGTCCTTTTTATTTTGGCACAATTATGGTCATAAGTATAAGTTTCATTGTATGTGGGCTTCTCATAACTTTATATATTATTTTGTTTTGTTAGTTTACTCATGTTATTAAGGTAGTCTATATTGGTTTTTGTAGGAGCAAAAACTTTTAAACTTGATTGAGAGGAGAAAAATATCAAACACACAGAAACTTTTATTTAATTTGAAAAACTCAACTCATATGAAAAAAAACAATTTCGATGGAGACTCCAACGCACAAACATAATTTTCTTGACTAACCCTAACTAGGTTTCAACAGAGCCATCCTTTGGCCAAATTCCCAAGTCTCACACACAACTACTCAACACATGAGCCCCACCTAAAACCCTGAACATAACACCCTATTTATACTAGAAAATACTAAAATCCTAATGGACTCACTAAATAAAATATTAAAGCCAACTAAATAACAAAATACCCAAAATATTATTGGACTTGGTTTAACTCCAACAATTTTTATTTGTAATTTTTCAATAGATGCTTGAACATGTATATAGAATAAGAAAAATACATGATTTTAATAAAATTTTCAATTATTGTATCTTAAGAAAAAGTATAACAAAAGCAATAATTGATATTCACAAACGAATTTAATATAAACGAACATTTATATGAAAATTCTAAACGAAAATGAGACGAATTTGAATATGCATTAAGTTAAGAAATATAGCTGATTCGTGTTCAAATTCATTCAAGTTTAGTTTGTTTACAACCTTAAGGATAAATATTAGCGGACGCAAAGAGTAGCACATTGACCTATTTATAAACTACTACTTATTGGCTATTGGTACAACAAATTGAATATAAATCCATTTTTATCAAACCTTCGGCCTTTTATCAATTTTCTAGTCTTTACTTCCACGTGCGTTGCATGTGACTCATCGTATTTAAATTAAAAGAAAATTAAAATAAATAATTGAAATTAATTATAAATAGAGCTATCAAAATCTGATTCAAACTACCCGAATTGTCCTATCCAGACCCGACAAACCTGTAACCCGAATGACCCGAGAAGTTAACCCGGATGATCCAAGAATACTATAATTATTATTATGAAAAAATAATAATAATTAATTAGTAATTTCTTGACAATTTTTTCTATTAGGAAAGAACATAACTTTATATATTATATAACCAATATTTATTTAAACACATACCCCACTTCATAATTAATTATGTAGTTAATATTCAAAATTAATATATAAAGGGACACATGTCAACTCTTTAAACCTCGTATATGCAGTTTGCTAAACTTCACCGATAGTGGATTGTAAAATAAATCGAATAGTAAAGATATTAAATAAATTTTAACGCCAAAAAATGATATTAAATAAATTTAAAAATTAAACATTAAAAAACTCAAGGCTAACGAATGATCCAGAACCCGAGTGACTTTAGGCAAAAACCTGAACCCACCTGACCCTAAACCTAGTAGACTCGAGACCTGAATGACTTGAATCCAGATGAGGCGAAACCCGAATGACCCAAGAAAATTACCTGACTCATTTGACTTGGATCCAAATGACCCGACCTCGAAACCTGTCCAACTTGCCCAATTGGCTCCTATAACTTTATAAGTCAAAGGAAATAATTGCATGTTACTTTTCTTTTTATTTTTAAAAACTTTAAATTCTTTTTTTATTAGTTTAAAAATGATAAATAATTAATAATTAGACAACGTATTTTAACTTTTAAACTTGATAATAATACTTTTATTAGTTTATATTCTAATTGGTATCCAATTTTTTAAAATTAAAATGATAAAAATAAAATATTTATAAAAATATTGAATTTAATTAAATAAAAATAGCATTTTTAGTAGAATAACTGCAAAAGTTTATTTCTAAAAAAAACTGTAAAATTTAAACAAATTCATTTAAGAATTATATTTTAAAAATTATAATATATCTAAGTTTTTTAAAAAAATTAGTAAAATGATAAAAATAAAATAGGTATAAGGATATTAGATTTAATTAAATAAAAATAGAGTTTTTAGTTGAGTAAACTATAAAAGTATTTTAATTTAAATAGTAAAATGGTAAAAATAAAATAGTACTTATAAAAATATTAGATTTAATCAAATAAAAATAGAGTTTTTGGTTAAGTAAAATTATAAAAATTTAAACAATGACATTTAAGAAATATATTCGAAAACAAGGGTATAATGGGCAATTCAAAAGTTTTACAAGCGAACGTACTTTTTAATATATTATAGATTAGTTGGGCAATATTTTAGATCTTGCTCTTTTTAACTTGTCCCTAATTGCGTATCGACAATGGCTTATATATATAAGGTTTAAAAGAGTATAGAAATGATATTTTAGTAGGGAGCAAGGTCGGTGGATAACCAACTGGACCGACCGCATCGGAGGGACTTGGTCTCTGCGGTGCGGTTCCATTTACCCCTCAATACAGTTGGTTAGAAACCGACCGAGAAAGGGGAAGGGCGGGTCAGTGGTCGGTTAAATTATAATTTAACAATAATCGACCGAAAATTGATCGACCTTTTTAATATTTTTTATTATATTATTATTAATTATAATGTTAATATAAATATATATTATGTATATGAATATTCGTTTAGAATTTTATTTATATATATAATATATAACCTATTTAACCTTTAACTTTTTCTTACCATATCTCTTTCTTCACATCTCTCTCGTCTCTTCCAGTTCCTGTTCCTCTTGAATTCTCCAGGCAATCCCTTCTATCTTCCCTCATTCTTGCTCTGAAACTTTCTCCTCTCTTTCTTCTCCTCTCATTAATTCCATCAAAATCCTTCTTCCTCACTTCAGTTAATCTTCAAAACCTCTCTGTCTTTCTCTTTTAATTTTCGAACCCTAATTCCCAATTTCAAAATCCTCTTGATTAAAACCCCAATTTCAGAATTGTGTTGCAAGACGTTGTCGTTGGTCGTGTTTCACCCATATCAGATCTTTTATTTGAATCGTTGGCATGTGTTTATGTGTGGTTGGTATTTTGCTGTTTTGGGTTTTATGATTTATCTATTGGTTTCATGGTTGTATTGGAAGGATTTTGCTCTTCTTTTTTTGCTGAAGTTTGTTGTTGTTGGTGTATGAAATTGTTGTGATTGTGTAAATTGTAGTGAAGTTTTGGTGAAATTTTTGTGCCTTCTTGCTTTGTCTTGCTCTACCTTTGCGGCTATGCCCCCTTATTTTTCTGTGTATTTTTTTCATTGACCAAAAACCGACACCGACGCCATCGGTGGCATCAGTTTCATCTATGTCTCGGCCGGTGATCGGTTCCTTATGTCTCAAAATTTCAAACCGACAAAAAACTGAAAAATAAAACCGAAACCGACCGAAACCGAACCATGCTCTCCCCTATATTTTAGTAGTAAAAGTAGAGAAAATGAACCGCTCAATACTGGGATATTAGAGTCTCTATTATCTGCACCGCATCTACGTACTCGATTGAGCCCATATGTACATCCTAAGCCTCGGTTGAGCCATGAGCATGGCATCGTGGTGGGCATCGACTATCTTTATTTTTTTCAAGATGCCTATCAATGGTGGTCAAGAAATGAAGTTTATAGCTCAGATGATTATCCTTATTTTGGATTTAAACAAACTCCACCTCTGCCTCTTCCAGTGCAGGTAAGTAAATTTAAAATATTATTATATTGTATATAATGTTAATTTTATTGAATTTTTTTTGGCACAAAACAACAAGATAGTTTTATTTAATTATATAATCTGAGCTAGGGGTGAGCAAAAATCGGGTCAACCGAGAAAACTGACCGACCAATTTAGAAAACGGTTGAAATGGGTCGGTTGAAATGTGTCGGTTTTCTCGGTTACAGCGGTTGATCGGGTCGGTTATCGGTATGAACATTGAAACTGAAATCGACTCGAGAAACCGAATAGTCAAAATGACGTCGTTTTATGTATAGGATTAATTTTAATTTTTATTTTAATTATATATAATTATATATATTAAAAAATAATATCTGAAAAATAATTACAAATTATTTTCTATAATTTATTTTAAGAAATCAGAAATAAAAGGAAATATAAAAGGAGTCTTTTTTTTGTTTCATTCTTAAAATTGTTCAAACCAAAAAACCGACCCAAACTTGGCGGTTTCCCATTAAGTTGGGTTGGTTGTCGGTTGATATATTAGAATTTTGGTTTTGGTTGAAACCGACCCGATTGACTCGTTTGGCCCGAAATCGACCCGATGCTCACCCTAATCTGAACGGTACATGTAGTAGCAGGATTGATCATTCGGGGAGTGACCTCATTACACATATCAGTATACAAAAGGTGATCAAAGAAAGGCTGAACAGTATAAACTACATCAGAGGATTTTTGTCTCTACGACCTTCCTTGCAAGGAGATCAGCTACTTGATTACATTCCCTATAAACAAAAAGATAGCTCAGACTGATAAAACCTGCTGCCGCCACAGAACATTCATGGTGGAGCAACTCCAGACGAGGGTGAAGAGGCCTCCTCCTGTTAAACATTTGAATGGAGCTTAAGGAATCAGATTCAACAATAAGATTAGGAATTTGCAATAAAGCAGCCAATTGTAAACCATATCTAATTCCTTGCATTTCAGCTATGTCATTGGAAGTAGTGCCTAAATAGAGATAAAAAAACAGCCAATAAACCACCAGAAGGAGTTCTCAAAATTCCTCCACAACCAGCAAATCCCGGATTTCCTAGGCAAAGATCCATCCACATTAAGCTTAAAAAAAGAAGGTGGTGGTGGTGGTGTCCAAGACAGGAAAATGTGATGTGGTATTCTAACAGTTGAATGTTGAAATAACATTTTCAAAAAAGAATGAATCTTTAATAGACTGGAGTTAACATTTAAAGGTTTATTGTCAAATAAAGAAGCATTCCTTTCATTCCAAATTTGCCAAATTAAAAAGGCTAACAAGCTGTTATGGGGAACCCTAGTATTAAGAAACTGACTATAAAGGTGTTGTTTCTTAAGAAGAAGTACAATATTTAGTTCATTTGGGTTCCAATGCCAATCAAAATCTCTCCAAAAATCTCTATAGAATGGGCAGCTAAAGTATATATGAGTAATATCTTGTGGAGCCTGTTGACATAAGTGACATAGAGCTGATGGAATTTTCCTAAATAATTCAACTCCAGTAGGTAATCTAGTATATGCACAAAGCCATATACAAAATAGAACTCTAGGCAAAGCTTTGATTTTCCAGAGATAGTGCCATGGGAGACAGGGTAAATTAGGTTTAAGACGTGTAAAAATAAGATGGTGATGTAAAGAAGCAGTGGTAAAAGATCCCGTTTTATGAAGTAACCAGATAGGCTTATCAATACAAGGTGACGAAGAAAGAGGAATAGCAATAATCTGTTGTTGCACTATAAGAGGGAGATAAGGAAGAATAGGCTCAAGATTCCAAGTATGGGAGTCAGTATCAATTAAATCCCCTACTTTCATATTAAGTAAGTGAGAAGGAGATTGTGCAACGATGACATCTAATAAACTATTATTGTTAATCCACTTATCTTCCCAGATGTTAATTAAATCTCCATTTCCATCTCTCCAACCCATAATTTCTGATATTAAAGGAATACATTTATGTAAGCCTTTCAAAAAGCATGAAGCTATTCTCTTAGCAGGAGCCTCTAAAACAGACAAGTTAGGAAAATATTTTTTTCCAATACTTTGTAACTAATGGATTCAAGATTATGCATCAGTTTCCAAACAATCTCAGAGAGTAATGCTAGATTAAATTCTTTTAAAGAATGAATTCCAAGACCTCCAAGTTGTTTTGACAGAACACAAATATTCCAATTAACCAGAGATGATTTGTTTGTTCTATTACTAGGATTTCACAAGAATTTCCTCATTAAATTATTCAACTCATTAACAAAATACTGAGGCAATAAGAAGACCGATAAAGTATAGATTAATCGGAGTTAAAACAGCTTTTATAAGTGTGACTCTTCCTGCATATGACAAAAACTTATTGCACCAATTACTTATTTTGTTTTTAAATTTATCCACTAAGGCTTGGAAATTTAGCTTATTAATTCTACCTGAAAAAACAAGAAGACCTAAATAGATATCTTGTGTATTAAGGGCTGGTATTCGAAAGAATTCTGTAGTTGATACTTTAGAGATTTCAGTAGTATTAGGGGAGAAGGTAAGTGTGCATTTATTTATCCAGTATCTATCCAGACTTTGTTTTAAAGATACACAATTTGGAGCATCATTTTTAGCAAAAATAAAGCAGTCATCAGCATAATTAAAAATGGAGATTTGAGGTCTTGATCTAGAAGCTCTTAAGGCTGTAAATTCTTTTCTTTGTAAGGCACTAATAATGAGCTTATTTAACATATCAAAACATAATATAAATAAGTGTATAGAGATAAAGGATCTCCTTGTCTTAGGCCTCTTTGAGGTTTAACTTTTTCTGATATCTTATTATTGATTAATAATTTATAAGACACTGTTGTTATGTATTCCATTATCAATTCTATCCAATGAGGAGGAAAATTATAGAATTGTAAGCACTATCTTACAAATTTCCATTCAAGTTTATCATATGCCTTTTCAAAATCAAGTTTAAAAGAAAAATATGAATTATTACCAGATTTCTTCATATGAAGAGTGTGATAAAGTTCATGTGCAACAATAATATTGTCAGTTATAGTTCTATTAGGAATAAAAGCATTCTGAAAAGGTGATATCAATTTAGAAAGAAATGGTTGAAGTCTTTGTGTAATTATTGAGGTGATTATTTTATAATTTACATTACACAGACTTATTGGTCTATAGTGAGTAGTTTCCAATGGATTATTTCTTTTAAGTATTAAAACTATAATAGTCTTATTAAGTTTTTTCAACAGGTGGGATGGATGAATAAAACTTTGAACGGTTGCAATAACTGAATCTTCTATAATATCTCAATATACTTAAAAAAATCCTACAGTTAAACCATCAGGCCCTGGGGCCTTATTAGAGTTCATTTTCCAGACAGTGTTCCTAACTTTTAAAGGGGAAATAGGTCTTAGTAAAGATGTATGGTCATCTGTTGTTAATTTGGAAAATCTTCCAGGTTTTCAAAATTAAAACCCAGAGGATTGCTGGAGGCATATATATGATTGCAAACATTTGTAAAAGTATGAACTATATTTTCCGATTATGTTATCCATTCATTGTTATAGAATAAAAGGCATTAATATTATTAATACTTCTTTTGTGTTTAACTTTAGAGTGAAAGTATTTTGTGTTACCATCCCCTTCTTGAATCCATTTATCATGTGCTCATTGAGCCCAATATTGTTCTTCTAGCTTATTGAGTTCTTTAATCTTAGTTAAAATGTTCAATTCTTCCTGTTGAAGAAAGCGATTAGGTGCATTATTAAACTGTTCTTGCACATAAATTAGGGAATTATGGAGATTATCAATTTGTGCTTTAATATTACCAAAAACATGTTTTTTCCAGTAAGCAGAATCCTTAGCAAGTTGATTACATTTAGTAGAGAAATTATAAGCATTAGAACCTATCCTAGGTGAGTTCCATATATTCTCTACTGAAAATTTGTTGACTTGCAGTTGAAAATGTTGAGTTACAGAAAGAGATTGAGGGTGCAGGATTTGAGGGGGAAAAAAGTCGATTTATAATAGGTATTTGCTCATAAGTCATGATTGCCATTGTTGAGGAAGGAAGAATAGAGGAACTAGGTCTTTGTTGCAGAGTCTTGGGGGATGCACGTGGAGAGATTAACTGAGAGGTGGTTGACATGTGTTGATTGGTGTCGGGGAAAACCATGGAACTTGAGGTGGAAAGGGAAGAAACCAGAAGTTTTGGTGATTTGCCTATCTCAAAGAAAGAAGAAATTTTTGGGGATTGAATTTGATTAGTGGGATCGTCAGAAGTGGAGGTAGGAACTGTTTGTGTGTTTGGACTATTGTTAGTTTTAGAGTTTTGGCCTGATTTGTTGGGGTAGGTTGGCAATAATGGGAGAGTCTTTGGTAAGTTGTAAGTCTATATTATTATTTTTACTAGACTTATGAACTAAGGACCGAACAAGTAAATTTGTAGCTAAGTTAGGATTTAATGGGGACTCAGAAGGGGAGGGCTTATAAATATCTTTAACCGACTTGGAGCTATGAAGGGAAGTTTTGTTAGACGATGAAATATCTATTTATTTAAATTATTATTCAAAATATCTTTGTTAGAAAAATCTTTAGTAGACATATCTTTAGACCTGGGTTTCCATGTACTTGACACCTGGCTTTTTAAAGTAGTCTTAGATTTATCAAACTTTTGAGTCATCATTGATTATGAATTGCTAGCGGTGGAAACCTAATTACTGTGGACTAATGTGGATGGATTGCCTACGGAAATAGGGGACTTATCTGGCTGAGGATCCAAATTTTTCCTGCCCCTCGTTGATTTCCGTGTAACAGTAATCCATTGTTCATGCTGTTCGTCGGGATCCTTCCCTTTGACATTCTGCATGAGTAGTACATGTTTGAACACTGTTCTTTTTCCTGCATCGTTAGGGTTATTATTACTGATAACAAGACAAGAATCTGCCTCATGACCAATAATCCTGCATGACAAGCAAAATAGAGTATGCATTTCATAGTGTACACTGTGAATATGGCTACCAATTTGGATTTTCTTTGGAAAAGGCGAACTCCCCTGTATTTCAACTCATATTCGAGCATAACGCCCCCTTGTTGCAGAACTTGTATTTGCATCTATTTTGATTGGTGTTCTAATGAGTGCTCCAATCTTGAATAAAACTTCCCTGTCATAGTATTCAATAGGCAACTCAGGGAGTTGGAGCCATACTGCAATCTTTCGATAGGTTTCTGCAAAAGGCTTAAAATCCGGAAACCATCTTTGAACTAAAAGGTAATGATTAAATGAAAACCATGGTCCTCCAGCAAGAGCAGTGAAATAGTCTTCCATGGCTGTAAACCGAATGATAAAACAATTGAAACCTAGATCTGTTATTTGGATTGAGGAAGTAAGCTTAAAAAGATTTTGTAATTTGGGAGCTAACTTGTTCAAGGACAAAGGATGACCTATAAGTTTGATGATAAGTGTGTTTCTCCATGGTTTGAAAATTCTTTGTTTTTCTTCTAGCGAAAGAATTAAGACTTGTATAGAACGATCAGATATAGTAACCTCTTCATTACATCAAAATCAGACTCAACATTTAAGTTGTCAAGCCATGATCATTGCAATAAAAATGTCTGGTTTGAGATACAAGTTTGTTCTTGTAGGACATAATTTTTGGTGGCAAAGCTTCATCAGGTAATTTTGGAATCAAATCTGGTGGTTTAGCAGAGGTAGCTTTGGAAAACGAGGTGGAATTATTCTTATAAATGTTGGTTGAAGTAGGGGACGATTGAAGAGAAGAAATGTTTGAGGTGTTTAGAGCAGAGAGAGTTTGCGAGGTTGAACTTTTGAGAGCCATTTTAATTAACACTTGAATATTTATATGTAGTCAATGATCCTTACTGAATGAAGTTAAGTTTCACTAAATTGATCAATCTATTCCAACTAGATAAACCTCCAATATCGATTGTGGGTTACAGAGACATTCCTTCGGAGATGAGACATTTTATCATTATACATCTAAACAAGTATCCAGTGATCGCTTATATGGATGTTTTCCCATCTTTTCAGGATTATGATCTTATAAGTATAATCTCATCTACTTACCTATACAAATACTAATATGTATGCATACACTTAATACTAGTTTAATAGTTTAATCTTTAGTAAAATAATTATATTTTCATTGTATCTCAATCCAGTTATCATTACTAATCAATAATTACTCTTTGAATCTAGGATACAAATTATGAAGGACCAAGCAAGGAAGAATATGATGATCTTGAAGGTACTACCTAGTCATGCTATTCTTCTAGTTGGTTATGGAACTGAGTTTGGTAAGAATTACTAGCTTTTGAAGAATATATGAGGAACGAGTTGGGGAATTAATAGATATGCAAAGGTGAGCAGGGATATCACGATTGGAGGACAATTTTTCTTTAAATACAAGATTTGTTTTCCATGAGTCGCTGCTGATTGTATGAGATATCGAGATCATATCTTACCTACATATGATCTTCTGAGCAAAAGGAGAAGGCTCCCCTAACTGCCATGCAGAGACGGATCCACCATGGGGGCACCAGGGGCACGTGCTCCCACTCAAATCATTTAGCCCCTTTGAGATGTATGAAAAATTTATCTAAGATGTTTTATTTTTGTAGTTGTGCACCCACAAAATTTTTTTCAGCTACTTAAGAACATGAAAACAAGAAAAGACACTACATTCGAATCACTCCATTCCCAGCAGTATGACAGCACTATATAATGGAAATACCATGTAAAAAGAAAATTACAAGTGGCTTAATTCATGTGTGCCACTTGTCTAGGGACAGATCCACCATGGGGGCACTTGCTCCCACTCAAATTCTTCAGCTCCTTTGATCCACTTGTATATATTTTGTTCTTTTATATTTTAAAATTTCATTTTTATCATCCACAAGTCATAGTTAAACCCAAGATGGAGGAAGCTGAATTTCCTCCAGTACTTGTTGCAAAAAGCTCCATTTGATACGGTCTTGCTCCAGTTGAATTTGTTGATGCCGGGGTTGAGGTTTCATAAGGGGCTTACTTTTACTCGAAATCTCCTATTTCTTTCGAAGTGAATTCATCAGTATTGGGTTTCGAGTACTCGAGCTGAAAACAATTGATGGAAACCCTTACTTTTTTAACGATTTAGAATTACCTTTCTATACGGAAATTGATCCATACTCGTTCTCGTGAGACTCTGATCAACTTTCTTCAATACTTTATTTTTTGTTAAACCAAGGGTATTCCTAGTACTTTTGATGGAGATTAATCTCTTTCGGGCTGAAAGATTAAAACGCTCCCGGCAAATGTGCTTTCAGAGATCTACCTTGTGTTCTTACCTTGTTGTGGTGGAGACTGCTTACCACCTCAACCAATCACTTGTTGGTCACAAATTATTATTTTTCTTTCCTTTAAATATGTTTTGTAGTATTTATAATGAGAATAGTTTACTTCAATTAAATTAAAATTCATGAAAATTAGTAGAGATTTTTTTTTATTTTATGTAACTTTTTTATACAATTCATTAAATTATATACAATTTTTAAAAGATAAATTATATGTATATATATTTGATAGTATAGTGTGCTTAGTACATAAAATTCCTGGATCAGTCCCTGCCGCTCACTATGCTATTGGGAGATCAATAAGAAAAGGATTTAAACAAAATGGTTGGTTTTAAGTTGCAATTTGATCCCGAAATTATTTTAAAAGGACAATTTGGCCCTAATTTTTTTTTTCCGGTTGAGCCTTGAATTTTGATTTCTTAAAACAATTCATCTAAAGTCGAATGGAATTTGACCATATCAGCACCATGTCAATGGCATATATCGATGCTAAGTTATAATCATGGAATTAAATATACGTCAATACCTTGATATATCCGTCGATATATCCAATATCTGTACCACTCGATATAAATATCCAAAAAAATTTCAATGCCACTGAATAGCCGTCGATATATTAGGGATGTCAATTTCCCCCCATCCCCGGTGGGGAATCCGATTCCCCGCCCCGACGGGGAAGGGGATGGGGAGTTAATTTGGGGAACGGGGACGAGGATGGGGAATGAAATTCATTCCCCGTCGGGGTCGGGGATGGGGAATGTCCTCCCCGCCCCGTCCCCGAAATACATTTTTTTAATTATTTAAATATAATATATGTGTAAGTTAGATTTACTAGAGATATATAGGCATATATATTGCACTAAAACTTAACATAGAAATTTTTCATGTGATATTTATATTATTAATATGTATTATTATGTTTATTTATAATGTTGTATTTAATAATACTATACACTTATAATGAAAATTATTTATTAAAACTAATTGAACTAAAAAAGGTATATTAATTATTGTTATTGTTATTACTAATATTAATATTGTGTTTATTTAAATTTTTATAAAATTTTTCATTTAATAATAAGATAAAAAAACATTTTCAAAGATATAATAATAAAGTATTTTTTATACCAAACTCGGGGAACGGGGATTCCCCGTTCCCGTCAAATCCCCGCGGGGTAGGGGATGGGGAACTTGTTTCATTCCCCGGCGGTGATGGGCATGGGACGGGGATAGGGTTGTGAAGTCGGGGTCGGGGTCGGGGATGGGGAATACACCCCCCGCACATTCCCCGCCCTGTTGACATCCCTAGATATATCCGTGTATCCGTCGACATTTATCGTTTTATTCAAATATTCATAAATAGTATCCATATTAAATTAAATAATTTTTTTTTCGTTTTTACATTTACTATTAAACATATAAGCGACGTTTCGATGAATTTTTTCATGTTTTCATAAATATTAGCAATTAAAGTCCTTTCTCCAAAATTGTGGTAATAGTAATACTAAGAATTGTTTGGTTTAAGTGATTCGGTTTGAGATAGACCCGAGCTATTCGAATGGCTTTTGGTCATTTATTGAATGGTAATTGTTGATACCTAAATTTACAATTAGGGGTAAACTTGTCATCAAGAATGTTAAAACAAGATGTGTGGCTCAGATTTAATCTAAATCCTAAAGCTAGGTCAAAATTGATGTCATCCTTGTCATATTTAAATTAGGAAAATAATTTTATTTTCCTAATTTCCTATAATTGGGCCGAAATTAGTAATAATTATTTATAATTATTATTATTTCAATAAATGATGGTCATAAAAGAATAAAAGTCATCTTGTATGATTTTCAATTCTGATTGAGACTTGATTCTTATATGATGACCATCATAATTTTGTAAAATACATAAAGCCATGTCAAAATTGGACATATGGCATGATATGTGGCGCAATAAGGCCTACCCCAGGCTGCCCATGCCTAAATTTGATCCCTATTGAATTAAATGCAACTTTGCATTTTGTTCAATTAAGGACAAAAGACGAAATTGATAAAATTGAATGGGCTAGACAGGTGCAATCCAAACAAAGGTTTTACAATTTGCGACCCTTGACTCTCATAGATCATCCTGGCAAAATTTCATCTCATTCCGACTTAAGATGAAAAACTTATGCACGTTTTTTCAATTAAGGACAGTTTGGGGTGTGAAACCAATTTCACCATGACAGAGAGCTCATTTTTGACCAAGATTTTTTTCTATGGTCTTAATATGATAGCCGAACCCTACTGGTGAAATTTGGACTCAATCCGACTTCGTTTGCAACTTTTTCATATTTTTCAGTTAAGGACAGGAAGCTTTCTACCCCGATTTAGTCAAAATTGAGTCTGATTTCTGTTCTGACCAAATTAAGGGGCAAGAATGATCAATTCATGATCAATTTCATGGCCTTGGAGATTCTGGTCAAATAGGGGGTCATTTTGGCTATTTTTGACAGCAAATCAGTATACAATGCAGCACAATCAGGACCTGAATCAGACTAGATTGCGTTAGATTGGGGGCAGATTTCGTCCAAGTCATATTTGAGGAAAGATATAGCCGGCCTTGAGGTGGTCATTTAAGGGTGATCAAAGTTGAAAGTCATTTTGGAGTTTCCTAAAGATTTTCTGAGAAGTCAGATTGGAGAAGCAATTAAAGTAAGACAAGTCAGATTGAAGCAGACAATTAATAGGCAGACAAATTGGGGTGGACGACCTTGGTAGCCAAGCCTAGGCCGCCCCTATATAAAGGGTCTTCCCCCTTCAGTTTTAAACGACTCTTGCAGCCTCAAATTTGCTCCGCGCAAAAACTAAGCTCCGTGCTTATTTTCTCTTAGGTTATTCGCCACTTTTGGCAGCAACCCTGCAAAATTCATCTATTTCTTCAACACGAGTCAGCCTCGTTTCTTCAATATTTCTCTACTTCAATTTCTTCTTAGGACATTAAATTAACTCTCCGCGAGATTTTCTTCTCTTTCAATTCCGTCTCAAGACGTTAAACATTTACTTTTCTGTTTTTCATATGAATAACAACCAGCTTGTTATTTTCAATCAATTTTCAAAGCAAGAAATCTTTTCAAACGTTTATTTTTCAACAGTCAATTTGGGATCGATGATTTAAATGCTCCGGTGTGACTTTGATCCAGTTCCCACAATTCACTTGCTCTGTTTTATTTTTGTGCTACGCGCACCACCAAAATGCTTTTACCACCTCTTTGTCATTTTCAGCAAAATGACTGGCACGCCTTGCGCTGCTATTAAGTTTCTCGCAAAAACTCTACCCAAAGAGATTTTGGCGCAACAGTAATATTACTGACATTGCCATTTTGATTTTGGTCACAATAATTTTATGTCAGTTTTGTTTTTTCCAAAGCTTTCTTCGAAGTAATAATGACATGTAAAAATGTAGTACTAAAAATCGACCGTTACGTAACAGTTTTAAAGGTCACCGTGGCGTTATATCCCGAGACATTGTGCTTAAGGGCTCTATCATATGAATTTATTATGAATTTGTTAGAAACTTTTATTACCATGTGAAGAGTTTTCTTGCATATATATAATACATAATCAAAACAATTTGTCATCTTCATCACCATTTTGTGATTTCTCTTCGAACAATCTTTGTATCTGCTTTCTTTTATTTCTGAACAAGTTTGTAGTTTGTAATTTATTTTTCTTCACATTATTCGACTCCAATTTAGCATTTAATGAAGTGATTTATTTGGTAACCATCATATATAATTTTATCTCAAACAATCTTTTCTAAATAGTTCAGGTTAAATTATGCATTTAACCGAAAAAATCGAAATTCTCCCCTTTTAAATTAATCGACTGATAACCAACGCCTGTTAGGGTAAGTGCAAGAGGCTAAATGCCCCTTAAAGAAGGTGTCAGATTTCAAATTTTATGAACGAAGAAAATAGGTGCGGGAGAGCTTCGCCCAAGTAGGGTCCAATGCAACTCAACTCTTAATTAGTTGAAATCCAATGTGGCCACCGGATACTGGAGGGTTCATACTAAAGAAAAAAAAGGGGTCCATTGCCATTGTATTATACATTTTTTTTGGTATTAACCCTCCAATATCCAATGACCACATTGAATCCCAACCACTTCTAAATCGAGCCGCATCGAACTCAATATAAGAGAAACTCTCCGGACACCGTTTTCGCCATTTACATGACTATTATGTATACAATTTTAAATGTATAACCTTAGCCTGAAAAACCCATTAGTGGAATCATGTTTATCTGTTTGCCAAGTATTTAATTAAAATATTTTAAGGGAGAGTAGGAGACAACAATACATAGGACATCACTTATTGTCCTTAACCTTCGTATTATATTCTTATTTTATTATTAATTTTCACACATGTTATCATAAGATATTACTAACTTTTCTATTTACTCAATCTTGGTCCTTCTAAAATATTTTATGAAAACCTATACTTTAAAATTAATGGTTGTGGATTTTAATATAATATATTTTGTCATGATTGGATAATTATAAGATTTACAAGTAAAATTATTATTATAAGAAATATATATACATATATATATATATATTGACAATGAAACCTTAAAGAAAGTTTTTAGGTAGAATAGATTTATTATTATTATTATTATTATTATTTTCTTGCAACTAATAATCTTTTCTTGCCAAATGTTTTCAACTAATAATGAGAGAGGATCAAATGTTTCCTTCTCAATGATGTAAAGAAGCACGCGACAGGCAATGATGGAGTTAAATGAAAGTAGAGATGGTAAAATGGGCGGGCGGCACGAAGCCCAACACGGCCCAACCCATTATGGGCCGTGCTGGCACGATCCATATTATATTTTTAGTGGGTTGTGCTAGCACGGTCCATTAGTCATGGACGGGCTGGGCAGTCTTTTGGTGGCACATGGGCTAGCACGGCACGGCCCATTAAAATGCCATGGCACGGCACGACCCACGTGCTGGCACAGCACGACCCACGTGCCGACGCAGCACGACCCATTTTTAATGTAAAATTATGATTATATAATATATTATAATATAATTATTAAATTTTAATTTAATTTTCTACAATTTATTGTATTACACCGATTTAAGTATAAATAATAAGATAATAGAAATGATATAACATCAATAAATGGAAGATAATTTAATAAAAAAAAGAAAAAAAATATTATGGGCTCGTGTGCCAGCCCATGTGCTGGCACGACACGACCCATCGTGGGTTACAGGCTGTGCTGGGCTTGACTTTTAAAAAATATGAATTGGTACGGCACGACCCATATTATAAAATGGGCTAGCACGGCACAACCCACTTATATATGGGCTACTCATTTTATGGGCCGTGCCAGCCCAGCCCACCCATTTTGCCATCTCTAAATGAAAGGTATCCATTATAGTTTTTTTTTTGGTAGAAAAGGCTGAGCATAGTCATTAACTTAAAATAAGTCTTGCGAAGCAAACTCCCATACAATCCGAGACAAAGTAATCATAAAATCCGGCATAATAGAGAAAACATGAAAATAATCATGGTTCGAAATGTCCAGCTCCCTAGCAAAATTAGCCATTTGATCCGCAGCTTGATTGGCCTCTTTGTACGACTGCTTCAGCATGAAATTCGAAAAATTTTGTTTCAGAGACCTGCAATCATCAGTCAAATTTCCTAGTGGATGGAAACTTGTATTAGCACCATCAAAAAGAGAAATAATGACAGCAACATCAATATTGACAATAAGATCCTCAATCCCTAAGTTATACGCCAATTGAAGTCCATCTCTAAGACCCCAAACCAGCCTCTCCATTACAAGCCTGACTAGATTGACTAGATCCATAGGAGTACCCATTATAGGTTTGATTTCATCTAGATCAACATGTTAATTATGTTTTGGATTGGCATTCAATGGGTTTTGGAAAAGTTAACTTGAGGATTATTATGTAATTGTTTTCATTGGAATTTGAAAAAAAAATGAAGCTTTTCTTTATATTTGAGATTTCGAGATTTACAACGTGATTACTAGGATTTCTTTTGGTACATTACTAGGATTATTTGTTAATGACGTCTTATCTCAACCACAATGAAGAGATTTTATAAGCTTAAGGTATAAAGTTAAGAGATTAGTGATTTTTTTAGTAATTGATTTATTATATGAGGTTTAATATATATTTGATAGTATAATGATTATCAAATCAAGACTTCGAGGATCTGATTAAACATTAGAGTTCAGTCACAGGGAAAAAACCCTATCTTTCCTAGCTTTTTGGTGTTCTTTGCATGTATTAGTAGTATTTTAGTAAGTATCTTATATTGTTGAGGATTAACATGTGAGTGGAATATCCCACATCATAAAGGGATGAATTAAAAGAGTGGTATATATTTATGAAGGACCTAAGCAACCAATAGCTTAACCATTAGAGTTCAAGTTGGTGTTTGATTGTATATATGCGTTGCTCGATGGGCATTGACTGCAGACAGGCCCAGATTCCTCTCCGAACAAGTGGCATCAAAGTTCGGTTAGACTCAATTGGTGGCCAGTGAGCACGGTAAACCTAGTGTGCCACCAACTTAAGTGAACCTGGTGTGCCACCACTCGATTGGTGAACCTGGTGAGCACAGTGAACATGCGATTGCAGAGTGTTGGCCCTTGAGTTGAACATAAAGAGATGAGTTGAAAGAGTGGCATATATACATGAAGGACCCAAGAAACCAATAGCTTAAACTTTTGGGTCCAAGTTGGTGTTCGATATGTATATGGGTTGCTCGATGGGTCTTGACTGCAAACAAGACCTGAACGCCTCTCCCAAGATATACATTCAAACGAAGAATGATTTCTTTGCGAAAGAAAGGGTGGTGGTGAACAATAGATATGTTTTATTAATTGGAGCTATAAAAGTGACTGGTTTTCGGTGTAAGTTGGCGAAGGGAAATTTTATTTGAGGAGGTAAGGCTCACTTTATCGGGTTATAATATTTTGTGGGTGTTAGGGAGATTGGAAATTTTATTTGAGGAGGTAAGGCTCACTTTATCAGGTTATAATATTTCGTGGGTGTTAGGGGGATTTCAATATTGTCAGGAGTATGGAGGAGAAAATTGACATTGTTTTTAATCTTACTGTTATGCAGTGTTTTGGTTGTTTTGCTGATGATTTGGGGTTTGATTGATCTTCTTCTGGGGGGTGGTCATTTTATTTAGGGAAATTACAAGGAGTGGGGAGCACCCATGTTTAGTCGTTTTGACAGGTTCTGAATTGCACCTGAGATCATGGTTTTGTTCCCGAATTTAATCGAGAAGGCTTTGCCACGCGTTCGTTATTTGATCATAACCCGGTGCTATTGGCTACTTATCAGATGAATTGCGGAACAAAGCCTTTTAGATTTTTTGACTTTTGGATGGATGAGAAAGATTTCAGAGAGATAGTGAGAGGTAGTTGGCTGCAATAGAACAACCATGATATATTGGCAGAGGGCATTTTAACAAGTTGCGGAGCCTAGAGTATGTTATCAAGAATTGGCAGCGGAAGAATGGTGTGGGATTGAAGATCCTGATGAATTGAAGAATTTTATAGCTGACTCATTTGAAGCTCACTATAATGCCAAAAGTGCAGTGGGCATCAAAGATTTGGAAGGTGAATTTGCCTGTATTTCTTAACAAAGCTGAGAATGATGATCGCTGTCGTCAAGCAGTCATAAAATAAAACCTAACAAACTCCAACTATAGTAGCTAGGGCAAGTCAGGGTCGATCCCACGAGGAATACACGAGGCTATTAACTAATCAAAACAACTAAGAGAACAAACACGTTAAAAGCAGCAATTTATATGGAAGCAGATAATCCAGCAGAAATCTAAATTAACTAAGAAAGCAATAATAAAACTAACAATACTTTCCTACTTATCCCCACCTAAATATGAAATTAATCAAAGATACCATGGATCACGGATCAACAAATTATCAATTAAGTCAAACCAAGTCCTTGGCTAGAATAAGATTACAAAAATTCACCTTACCCTAATCTATATCAATTGTAAACTAACCGGTACTAGGCCTTCCCAAATTAGACCTTTTACCAATTACAAGTTTAATACTAGGCCTTCTTAAATTATGCAAAAGATAAAGCATAAAGATCAATAGATATACCAAGCATATACTTAAGATTACTAGGCATTCATCAAAGCAACAAGATCAAACTAATCCCAATTAAATACCTTAGCTACTAGGCCTTCACTAAGAATACTTAATCTTACTACAAATTATTAGACTTAATTACTAGGCCTTAGTCAAATCTAACATAGCAAAGATCCAATTAATTAATTTTATTAGGCGTGCACTCCTATCAAGCAATTAACCATAATCTAGATAACAAGCACAGAGTTTAGCCTGAAAACTTGCTTAAAAGAGATTAAATCATTGAATCAATTTATTCAATCATGCAAGACATGTCAAAACAAGCATAATCTAAATAGATCACATCAAATCAACAATCAATTGATTAAAGAACATAAACACAAGATCTCACCATGGATAAAATCGATTAACTCATTGGCGGCACCTTGGGAGAATTCTCTCCCCAAAATCTGCCCAAAATTCAGGAAATTGTAAATTGTAAAATTTTGATTTTCCTAAGAGATGAATTTCTATTTATAGGGGTTCTAGGTCGGTTTACAGGGGCTGAGATTCAATCTCCACCATTGGATAATTTGTATCCAACGGTTAGGATAAAATCTAACTCCTAATCCTATTCTAACTAGGATTTTACACAACTTGATCTACAAGTAAGAGCTCTAATTGGCTAAAATATATTTTTAGCATTAATTAGGGATATTTTCAGGCCAATATCACATCTCCAAGTCAGCAAAGCCAGCTGGAATTTTCGTCCAACCCTTTTCCAAGTCAGTTTAGGATTGAGTCAAAATTGTCTAGAATACTTCAAGGGCAATTTCATCATTCTTCCAGGCAGAATTGGGTTTCGGGCGGAACACAAAAGTTGTAGAGCTTGAAGTCAGCTTTCCAAAGGTATATCATTTGCATTTTTTTGCGCTCTGGATCAAAAGATATGAATTTTCTTCCAAACTGCTGCATTCAAATCCTAGTCAACAGAGGACTTTGAATTTTGACATCATCAGAATTATTTGCATTACTGCATCATAATTACTGATTGGGCTTGGAATAAATCTTTGGGCTTCAAGATGTCGAATTGGGCCTAGAGAAATCAGATTTGGGTCTCCAAGGATTTGGGCTTAGCTTCCGGGCTTCATGGGCTCAAACGGCCCTACTGGGCCTATTGGGCTAAAATGAACGTAAATCAGTAGTTTTTCCAAATTGATTTAAATTGCTCCAAATCTTTATCTTTGGAAATAATAGCTCCAAATGGACCTAAAATAGCGAAGATGAGAAATATGAAGGTAAAATGACACCAACGACTAAAATCGCATAAAAAATATATAAGAAATTAGGTCTTATCAAATGGCTCCAATGGCCATTTACAGAAGGGAAAATATTCGAGGCGATAAAGAGTTGTGGTGGGAGCAAGGTTCCGGGGCCTGATGGTTTCAATCTTAATTTTTTTTCAAGAAATTTTGGAGGTGATTAATGGTGAAATCATCATTTGCTTTGACAATTTCTATCGAACTGAGGTATTTGATTGGAAAATAAATGCTTCGTTCATTACGTTAGTGTCTAAGAGAGATAATCCAATGAGAATTTCAGATTTTAGACCCATCAACATTGTTGGCAGTATTTAGAAAATTCTTTCGAAAGTTCTGGAGAGGAGGCTTAGTGTGGCAATGGAGGAAATTATCGAGTGTAATAAGTTTGCATTCATAAAGGGTAGACAAATATTAGATGGGTTTTCGGTGGCAAATGAGACCATTGATATAATGAAGAAAGATGGGATTGGTGGAGTGTTTTCCAAAGTTGATTTCGAAAAAGCATGCGAAAGTGTGGATTGAGAGTTCCTTAAATTGCTATGAAGAAATTGGAGTTTGGGCAAAAATATATAAATTGGATAAGGAGTTGTGTTCTTAAAACCTTTCTGTCTATTCTTGTTAATATTGGTTCTCCTACAAGACAATTTGGCATGTCGCGTGGCTTGCGACAAGGTTGTCTTTTGTCTCCAATTTTATTTAACATTGTAGGGGAAGATGTTTTTAGTAATGATGAGGAATGCTGCTTCAAAAAGATTGATTGAGGGGGTCAAGGTTGCTCAAACGACCTGGAGTTAAACTTGCTGCATTATGCCGATGATACAATAATATTTTGTAGACCATAAATTGAGAAGATGATCAACATGGGTAGAATTTTGCGGTGTTTTCAGCTTATGTCGGGGCTCAAGATTAATTTTAATAAGAGTAAAACTCTGTGGTGTTGGAATCGGCAGGCTGGTTATGAAGGAGTGGGCTGACTTGCTTCATTGTTTTGTGGAGTCATTGCCGACTAACTATTTAGGGCTTCCGCTAAGGGCCAATCTTCAGTCAAAACCCATTTGGAATCTGGTAATGAGAGATTCCAGAGTAGGCTTGCTAGTTAGAATGGCTCACAGCTATTAATAGGTGGGAGAGTTACCTTGATCAAACCTGTGCTGTGTAGCTTACCAACTTATTATATGTCGCTTTCGATTCCATAAGGGATAAGAGAGATGCTAGATAAGATCCAACGCAAGTTCATTTGGAATGGTTCTTCAGATAGGAGGAACATACACCTTGTGGATTGGAAGACTATTTGTAGTCCTAAGGAAGCAAGCGGGCTTGTTATTGCTGACTTAAAGATAAAGATTAGAGACTTACTTAATAAGTGGATATGGAGGTTTAGCGAAGAGGGGTCCAGTTGGTGGAGAAGGATCATGGTGGAGAAATATAATTGGAGTATCTCCTTAATTCCGTGCTCATCTTAATGTTGGAAAGTTGTGGAACCATTGGCTATTGAAAGTAATGAATTTAATGTACTTAAAGAAGGAATGAGGAGGGTTATTGGTGATGGTAGCCTGCTTGATTTCTAGAATGAATATGAATCAATGATGTGTTGCTAAGAGTCTCTTTTCCAAGAATATGCTTTGTCTGAAAATAAATAGGGTAAAGTTAATGAGTTTGGTGAGTGGAAATTAGATGATGTTTGGGTTTGGAATATTAAGTTAAGATGTAACTTGTTTGGATGGGAAAGGCAACAATGCGAGGATTTGTTAGCATTGTTGGGAAATATTACTGTATCAGTTGAGTTCAGAGATAAGTTAATATGGAAGCATTACACCTTAGGAAAGTTTCCTACTAAAGAATACTACAAGGTTGCTATTATGCAAAACAAAAACATTGATCCAGTGTTGAGGAAAGCTTGGATGAGTACTGCACCACCTAAAGTGGATTTTTTTAATGGCATGTCTTAAGAGGTCGTATAGCTGTCAGAGTTGTGCTGATTGAGAGGATTATTGGTGGAGGTAAACACTCGATGTTCATTATGTAATGAAGACTACGAATTGGTGTCCCATATCCTGTTGACTTGCAAAAATGTGTGGTTGGTGTGGCAACTTTTTTGTTTCAATTGGAATGTGCACGAGACCATGTCGGGGGAGGTTAGTATTGCTTTTATGATGTGGTGTGAGGTTATTAAAAATTGGGTGTGGTAGATTACATTTTATGCTATTGTTTCGACTATATTGACCTCAAGAAGTGAAGTTACTTTCAATGGCAAAGTGTTTGAGTTACAACGGATTATTAATATAAGCATTTTTAGAATTGCTTATTGGTGCAAAGCTCGTTGGCCACATCAACTACCTTTTTTGTTGACTATTATAGAATGCCTGAACTAATTCAAAATGTTAGTACTAGTGATGAAGTGAGACCTCAAATGGAGTGGTTGATAATCAAGGAAAAAAGTTTAACATAGATGGTTCGGCAAGGGGTCAACTAGGAGAGGCAGGTGTTGAAGGCAGATTGAAAGATGAAAGTGGCAATTCTAGAATGGTTTTCTCAAAGTATATTGGAACTTCTGATTCGAATTTGGTTGAATTAGTTGCAATAAAAGAGGCTTTTTTTTATTTTTATATTTGTTGCTTTACAATGGGTGACAGAGAAAGACCATATTATTGAAATCGACTTTAAAAATGCAGTCAAGTGGTTGAATGAAAAAGCATTATTCCTTGGAGTCACTGTCAGATTATCTTTCAGATTAAGGGACTTAAGAAAAAGGTTTGAACTTGGGTGGTTATTCATATATAGAAAGAGATAAATGAGATTTCAGGCCTTGCTAAGTCAAGTATTGACAGGGGAACTAATATTGTGAGTCTGTGACCACTTTTGATTAGTTGGTGGTTATCGTTGGTATTGTTTTTTGCTTCAATGAGGTCTGTTTTTGGTTCTGCTTTTCATTTGCTTCTGCTATGTTTGTTATGGGGTGTGGTTTTGATATTCTATTGGCTGGTGGTTATTTTAACTTGCTTTCTCAATCAAAAAAACTGAAATGTTTGCCTTGAAAAAAAAAAGTCTTATAGTACACTCAAACACTTTAGATTGTTAAAAGATATTTAATTTTTCTTCTCTTAAAAAAAACACTTTAAGACTGTTAAAATATTTTAATAATGTATAAGATACAACTATAATAATCATGATATTATTTCCCTTGTTTGGAAGGGTTGGGTGGTAAAAATTCGGCAAATTTCCGAGGAGGCAGGTCTACTGATTATTGGACATACATTAATTAAGTTCAAAATAATTGTATCAATAATTTTGATGCCTTGGTGCTACTTTAATTCACCTGCTAATTTTAACCCCTAACAAAATGAATAACTTATTCAATTAACTTTGATTAAGAAAACTCTGTGCAGCGCAAGTGCAGTTTATCACACTTAATTAAGTTTAAGACCAGTGTCATTGTTATAATATAATTAGTTTTTGTTTTTTAGGAGGGGTACAAATAAAATCTCATTATAATCAGATAATTCTCTCGATACCCAAACATTTAACTAGAATTCAACCTTACAAATTAAGAAACTATCATAAATAGAATACATACCAAACAAACAAACAAATTAACTAAACCCACAATTGAATGACTTAAACCCTGCACCTCACTGACCAGACATCTTGCACCTACCAGTTGAGATAACAACACTGCTCTAATATATATAATTAGTTCAAAATAAAAACATGTATTATTATTCTAATTATAATTATAAAGAGTAGGATCAGATTACACAGTGTAAACAAACTTATTTTACACGATTTTATAATTTAATTTAGGAGTAAAATTTTACAAAATTAACTGTTGGATTTAATACTCTTTTTCTTATGAATCATGCACGTAAAATCTCAAATCAATCCAATATCTTTTTCATATTAATCGAGACTCAAGATTTTTAATATTTCCAACATATATTTAATGGTGAAAAATATAATGGAATCAAATATGTAGTTAAACATTTTCAATTAACTTCAAATTAAACAGCATGATCTATGTGAATCGAGTTTAGAATTCAACGGTTGGATTAATCAAATATAAATTTTACTAAAAGATATAAAGAAGTGAAAATATTGTGTAATTTACCCTGTGTAAGTCCTCAATTATCTATACTATATATTAAAGTAAAAATAAGGGGAAACTTTATGTTTTCCGATTGTACCATTTTTTCAAATATATATTTCTAAATTGCCATTATTAAATAATATTTTAATTATTTCATTATTAAAATAATGGAAATTTAGATTATCCTCATTAATTAGGTTCCAATGTGGCCAATAGGAATGCTCCACATCATCTTTAGCATCTGAATTTTTATCCAAAACATTCTACAAGCCGGTTTAGGAGAAGATAAATTCTGTCCAGAAATTTGAAGGGCAAAATCGTCCATCATAATAGCAGAATTAGGTCTCGAGATAAACTTAAAAGTTGTAGATCTTGGAATCCTCTTTCCAACGGCACCTAATTTGCATTTTTCTGAGCTCTGAATCAAAAGTTATGAATTTTCTTCCAAAACTGCTCTTTTGAAGCCCTCTTTGAAATAGGATTTAACAATGCTGCATCATGGCTGAATCATTACTGCATCATAATTACTGATTGGACTTGAACTCCTTCTTTGGGCTTTTATAGAAACGAATTGGATCTAAGAATATCATATTTAGACTTCAAGACATTTGGCTTGGCAATTTGTGCTTCATGGACT
This sequence comes from Corchorus olitorius, assembly GCA_001974825.2. Taxonomy (NCBI): domain Eukaryota; kingdom Viridiplantae; phylum Streptophyta; class Magnoliopsida; order Malvales; family Malvaceae; genus Corchorus; species Corchorus olitorius. Next base: position 12,516 of record AWUE01015895.1, on the reverse strand, counting down.
CAAACAGGCCTAATTGGCCTACTGGTCCGAAATGAGACAAAATCAATAGTTTTCCCGAATCTATACTATATATAAAAGCATGAATAATGAGAAATTTTATGTTTTGCGATTGTACCCTTTTATTCAAAAATATTTCTAAATTGCCATTATTTTTTTTTGAATTGCCATTACTTGAAATTAGACTTTTATGTTATATATATATATATTATATTATTATTGGCCAACCCAATTTCTATCATATATTATTATTATTATTATTATTATTATTATTATTATTATTATTATTATTATTATTATTTATGATTTAATTTTAAATTTAAATCTTACTCAAACTATTTTTTATATATTTCTAACTACTTATCCAAATTATTAATAATAGATAGGTAGCTGTCCCCAAAGGGACACCCCAGTGGTTAAGAGCTTGGGACTTCTTGTGGGAGGTCCCGGGTTTGGAACCTGTGATGGGCAGGGTGGGAATATGGGAAAGGAGAGGACTACCTCCTATTGTATAGTCCATTTCAATATCATATTCATGAGTAGAAAAAAATACACAAGTAGCAAAAAAAAAGACGATGATAAAATTATGATTGTTGCATTTGTAATTTTGGTATCATTTTTCTTAAATGTATGTTCATAAGGTACAACAGCAATGAAAAGAATTTGAATTTTTCTTTTTCTATTTTAAAATTATTGTTATTTTTGCAGTTATAAAAAAAACTACCGTTTAGGTATGGTATTAATAACTTCTTGTCATACTTTGGGAATTTTGTTTTCCTTTATCACTCTTTTTAACTTATTTTCTCCATTATTTTCATTATTATGTTTGATGATTGCTTAAAACGATTTTTCAAAAGGTGTTGAACTTTCAAACGTATAATCATACCATAAGAACTAAACCGGATTAGATTGCAAAGAAAAAAAACGAAAAAAAGATTAACTTATTTTCTTCATTTTTTTAATACTATGTTTGATGATTTCTTAAAACGATTTTTCAAAAGAGTTGAATTTTTAAACGTATGTATGAATTTTGATGATTGTTTACTTTTGTTCTTATAAAAAAATTCTATGTTTGAAATTGGAAAAGAAATTTAGGTCTTGGGTAAGGTGTCTGGATTATCATGCCATATTCTTGCATAATCCTTTAAATTTAGTGTTTCCTTTGATATTCGAGTTACGTAACACTTTTTTCAACTTTGTTCGATTGGAAACATAAAATAATTTAATATATTGTTTGATTTGATAATTTATACCGTTGCAAGATTGTGAATTTCATATTTTTTTTCCCACACCTAGAAGAGATGATTATATTACAATGGGATTGGAGGTTAAATACACTAAGGACAATGATTAAACGTTAGCTGTTGAAACTTCTTAGGGAGACAGCCTTATCAATCAAATAGAGAAGTTCGTGTGATCTACCGAGATTTTTGTCTGGAGGGGATCCTTTTTTATATTGGAGTTAGTAGGATATTAAGGTGTTTGGAGATACTGAAGTTAGTGGGGTTTTAAGGTGTTTAGAGAGCTTAAGATTTTAAGAGTGGAAATAATGAACGTTTACCTTATGTGTGGAATAGTTCTCTAAGAGGTTAACAAAATTTTATAAGGAAGTTATAGAGAATTTATAGGTATGTTATCAAAATTTTATAGGATGGTTATCAAAATTTCATGAGGTTATCAAAATTTCAAATGGAGGTTATCAAAATTTTCATAGTGAGGTATCACAATTTCATGATATGGTTATCAAAATTTTATAATGTGATTACCAATATTTTTTATTGGAAGGTTATCAAAATTTCATAATATGCGCTTACCAACATTTCATTGAGAGGTTATCAAAATTTCATAGGGTGGTTATCAAAATTTCATTAGGTGGTTATTTAAATTTTATAGGTAGTGTAACAAAATTTTATAGGGAAGTTAACACAATTTTATATGGAAGTTCTCGAAATTTTATAGTACCGTCATAAAAATTTTATAGTGTAATTATCAAAATTTTATATGGAGGTTATCAAAATTTTATAGTGATTATCAAATTTCATAAGAATATTTAATTCGAATACGTTGGGTAATACAAGTTAAAATTAGTAAAAATTAAAAGTTTCATTGTCAACGTATGAAATAATAATCTTTCTTAAAAAGAAAAAAAGAAAAAAAGAACGTGGCTTCAACAAGCCCCATTGGATCAATCAAAACATTCCCTGGAGACAAAAGAAGATTAGGTCATTGTTGTATACGCAACAATCTTGGACAGAATTTTTGGTCTCTAAAAATGGCATTAAAATACAAAAACACACCAAACCCATTGGCGACCTAAAGCATGCTAATCTTGTTCCAATATTTTATAATTTAATGAAAAAATTGCACTAAGTTGAAGACTTTTTTGTAGTTGGTATTGGCCAGCAACACAAAGTCGCTTTCCCACACAAATTCTTAAAAATTGTTTTAAGAATTCTTTTTTTCTTTTTTGAGATATTGTTACAAGAATTCTAATACGGTATTAATTGCTTTGATAATCCAAACGCCTTTTGGCCTTTGTGAATGGTTTGAAATTACAAAGAATATTCAATGAATAAGATTAATCAGATCAATTACCCCATCTCTATCCTTTAATTCCCCAAAGTATATAATTATATTTATTTTCTTTTTTGTCCTTTTTATTTCTTTTAATACTTTTATACTTACTCAACTCTTTAGTTCTAATCGTGATTGCATATACTCGATTTAACTTTTGGGTTATTTTTTAGAGCGAACCCCTACATAAAGAATTTAAGTTTAATAATCAATTTATTTAAGACAAGACTACAAGTACTACTAAACCCCTCACTAAGGATACTATCAATATCCAACAACTAGAGTATCATTTTTAAATTGGTAGTATACCCCTAAAAGTGGGGGGGTTTAGTAGTACTGATATTTTTATTTCCCATTTATTTATTTTCTAATTCATACATGCAAAGAAGAGAAGATGATATTTATCTGTTGATACCTCAATTTACACTTGAGAGTAAATATATTCTTGATAATGTTAGAACAAGATGTGTGGCTCAGATTTAATCTAAAATCCTAAGTTAGGTCAGATTTGATGCCACCATTGTCATAATTCAATTAGAAAGGTAATTTTATTTTCCTAATGTCCTATAATGGGGCCGAAAATTAGCAATAATTATTGGAAAATAATAATTATTATTTTTTCAATAAATGAAGATCAGAAAAGAATTAAAGTCATCTTACATGATCTTCAATTTTAACGAAGGTTTAATTCTTATGTGACGACCATCCTAATTTTATGAAATACATAATGCCATGTCTAAATTAGATGTGTGGCATGATATGTGGCGCAATATGGCCTAGACCTAACTGTCCATGCCCAAATTTGATCACGATTGAATCGAATGCAACTTTGCATTTTGTTCAATTAAGAACAAAAGACGAAATTGATGAAATTGAGAGGGCTAGGCTGGTGCGACTTCAACAAGGATTTTACCATTGTTATCCTTGACTCTGATCCAGTTCTCGCAATTCACTCACTCCGATCTACCATCCACTACATCGCTCATCATTTACACCTCTTTGTCATTTTCAGCAAAATGACTAGCACGCCTCGCACTGCTATTAAGTTTTTCGAAAAAACTCTAATCAAAGAGATTTTTGGCGCAACATTATCAGATTATTACTATCAGAGTGTCCTTTTCATGGATTTCCAAATTCCAATAAAAAAATTTTAAAACCTCATAGTGTGCATTTGGTTGACGGGAATGTTGGCATGAAAATATTTTTTTCCCCATGTTTGGTTGAAAAAAAAGATTCCCAGAGGAAATATAGTCATGACCAAATACCCATTAGTTTGGGAATATAGATGACAATGTCATACCATCCATATAGGTGGTAATGTTACATTCCCATACCCTTTTTAAAATGTCAATTTTCACATACCCACTAGTATGAGAATATACCATATTAACCAAACATGAGAAAGAAATATACCCACTACATACCCAGTAATGTAACATTCCCTAACCAAACAAGATTTAAGAAACATTACTAGTATTAAAACATAACTAGTCCTAAAACATTACTAGTCATATGGTATGAGAATAAAACATTTCCTAACCAAACGTCACTATGTTCTAACACATATCAATCTTTTCTTTTGTTTTTTCCCCTCTTTTACTTTTTCTCTCTTATATAATGTTATCTAGACCTTTATCTAAAGAAAAAAAAAAAAACAAACAAACAAACCAACGAAAGATGCCACTCGATCATATCAACTATATAAATTTAATAAATTTGTGAGTACTAATCCAAGTTAATTAGTCTTGACGTGATGGCTAAAGGAGCTAAGGTAATTAGGGCCCAAACACGTAAAGTTAACTATAGTTAATATAGACAAATTAACTTGATTAACTAATTAAAATATTTCCTAAAAACGAAAAAATATAACAAGGAATAATATAATTGTTCAATGAGTATTACATGAAGGGAAAGTTGTTTTGTTTTCCAGGTTTTAAATGTTCCATTGACTTGTTGATTTACTTTTGTCACAAATAACAAGCCACTAACAAGCCACCTTTTGAAAGAAGAGAACCCCCAGTTGGGACTTGGGAGGCCTTGGGAAAATGAGAAAAGCGCTCACCAAATTCAAATATATAACTACTTTTCACACCCAAAATTAAACTTTTATTTGTCCATTCTAGAGACTACCCTTTAATTAAAATTTAGAATTTGAGATTTCATTTTGAAAATTTAGAGTTTGAATCTTAATTAAGAGATATGAAGTAAAAGTTTGTAAGACATTCAAGAGAATAATATGTTCGGTTATAATTTGACTCAAAAGTCTTTATCTCTCCACTGCCATCAGAAGGAAAAGAAATAGAATTACCAGCCTCAGAGATACTATTAGTAACTGGATTAATGATACCCCAACCTTAATTGCTCACATTGTCAAACACTTTCACAACCTTTTCACCACTTCCTTGTCACATTCTTGCTCCCATAATCCTTTGATTGATTGCCCTAAACCTACCATCGATGGTAATCTTCATGATAGCCTCTTCTCTCTCCTTTTGAGAAGTGAAATTCACAAAGCCCTGTTCTCTATGAAACCTCAGAAAGCCCCTGGCATGATGGCTTACATCCAGGATTCTTTCAAAGGTGTTGGATATCTATGGCCCACTCTATTTGGGAAGATGTGGGTAAAGTCTTCACCAACAAAACCATCCCTCCTGATTGGATTGAGAACCTTATTTCACTGATTCCCAAGAAGATGAATCCTGAAGTAATCTCTCAGTTTAAACCTATTGGGCTATGCAACACGTCTTATAAAATCAACACCAAGATCTTGGTTAACAAAATCAGACCTCTCCTTCAAAATTCTGATCAGTCCTAACCAGGCAAGCTTTGTACCTGGCAGAAAAGGGTCTGACAACGTCATTCTTGTCCAAGAAATTGTCTATTCTTTTTCCAAGCAAACCAGCAAAGTGGATAACATGCTCATCAAGATGGACCTTGATAAAACTTATGACAAGTTAGAAACTGGAGCTTCATCAAGCATGTTTTGATGTTTTTCAACTTTCTCGAGGACATTATTCAAATCATCGTGTCTTGCCTCACCACTGCCACTGTGTCTTACTCATCAATGGTTATAAATCTGACACTTTCCAACCTTCTAGAGGGATCAGATAGGAAGATCCCCTCTCTCCCTACATCTTCATATTGTGTGTTGAGTACCTTTCAATCATGATCAATAACAACATCAAATCCAAACAGTGGACCTCTTTCAAGACCTCAAAAATGGTCAAGTTTTGTCCCACTTATTCTTTGTTGATGACCTCATCCTCTTTGCCAAAGCCACCCCTAAGAATTGCATTGTTATCAGGGAAGTTCTGGAAGATTTCTTTACTGTTTCTGGTCAACAAATAAACCATGAAAAATCCAATGTGCTCTTCTCCAAAGACACCCAACCTCACAGTGCCAATGCCGTCTGTGACAATCTGGGTTTTGAAAAGGTCAAAGATATTGGAAAGTATTTGGGTTTCCCCATCTCTCACAAGATTCCCATTAGAAAGGATTACCAGTTCCTTATTGACAGAATTAATCAGAAACTTGTCGGTTGGAAGACTAAACTTTTTTCCACAATAGCTAAGAAAACCCTGATTCAATCTTCCATCACCTTTACTACGGGGGTATTATATGCAAGCTGTTAACCTGCCTATCTCCACCTTGAGTGAGATTGACAGGGTCTCAAGAAACTTCCTCTAGGGCAGTACCAGTGATCAAAGAAAGATGCACCTCATCAACTGGGACATGATCACTAACAGCAAAAAGGAAGGTGGATTAGGCATCGAGTCTACTAGGAACCTTAACAGGACCTACATGGTTAAGAACTATTGGAAATTTCTCACTAATGAAAAAAGCTTATGGGTTTCCATGCTTAGAGAAAAGTAGCGATCCCCCACAAGAGAAATAAAGACTACCTCACCTTTCTGGAAGGGGATCACAAAAGCCAACAACATTGTGAGTCAAGGTAGTAAATGGAATATCAAGGATGGATATAATGCTCTGTTGTGGCACGAAAACTGTATTGGTTTAGGTCCACCTAGCAATTGTTTTACTGGTCCTCTCAATTCGGAGGAAAACTCTGCCAAAGTTAGCTCTATAATTGACGAATAGGGAAATTAGCAGCTGGATTCTATCAAACAAAAACTTCCTTGTAATCTGGTGAACAAGATCATGGCTATCCCCATCCAACGCTCCACCCAAACTGGAGATGTTCTCTCTTGGGGTCTTTCTGATGATGGGAACTTAAATATTGCAACATCTTACATTATTGACAGAGTTAATATTCCAAAAGCTTCTAGTGATTGGTCTTGATACGAATCTAGTTGTGATAGATTCAAATCTACCATTGAATTCCTCCAACGATTAAACTTGAAACTCCAACTTCTAGACTTGATGAAATCGATAGTCTTCCCAAAGATCCAATCTTGTTTCGTCGGCCCTAGATAATCAATTAGACCTGCAATTGTCAACCTAAAATCACAAGAACTATAACTAGATCATCACTATCTAATTGTTTGCTAGGACTCTACAAGATTGAAGAAATCCTAAGTATGTTCAAACTTAGCTTCTGTTTACAAGAGGGGGTCGAATCCCTTATATAGGTGTAAGGGTCGACCTAGATAGGAAAAATAAGCCCTATGGGCGGCAAACATAAAAATAAGGACAAGGAAAAGCCTAATCCAAGTCCAACTAGGAAAAATAAATAACAAGGAATAATTAAACAAGGATTGGACTTAGTCAAACAAGGCCCAATCCTAATGTCATCTAAACATAAAGATAAGCTAATCTAAGATAGAATAAGGCCTCATAAGGCCGATTAGACCTAAACAAGCTCAATTAGGTCTCAATCGCAAGCAAGGTAAGAAACTTGTCTTCAAGTGATTTCTTCATGCTCAAATCATCTTCAAAGGTCTTTAATTGAACTTCAATAATCTTCATATCTTCAAGATGACTTCGAACAAGGCCCATGAGTGCATCCTTGAATCCTTTAGCTCTTGCTCTTGTCATTGGCCCATTAGGTAAGCTTAATGGATCAAATGACATCTTCTTGGTGTTTGGAACATGCTTGTCGACATCTCCATGATCTTCATGTATCTCCATGCTTCCTTGCAGCCCTTGCTCATCCTTTCCATGATCTCTATTGTCATCTTCAAGTCCCTGATAAGCCCTTGGCGCATCAGGTCTTACATTTGGAAATGCCCCACACTCCCCAAGATCAAGCAATTCATTTGGCTACTTAACCATTTAAGATTGTCCACCAGAGAACTTCTCTTCTCTAGGGGCATTTCTCAAGTTGACAATTGCATCAGCTGCAATAACCGTGTAGAAAGCTGTGACCATATTTTCAGAAAATGCCCTGCTGCTATCCAAATTGGAGGGCCTTCAAACCCCCCTCCACTGTGCCGGATTCTTTTAACCTTGAGTCCCTGTCATGACCTACAGTTAACTGCAGGGATAACGTCAATTCTAAATTATTTTATATCACTTGGAATGTGGTTTTCCTCTTTGTTCTTTGGAAAATTTGGAACATGAGAAATAATAAACTTCATGTGAGAGACTCCCGTCCTTCAAAGTTGACTTTGAGAACACAAAGAACCAGATTGTGGAGTTCTTTGCTTATTTTGCCTCTCCTAAAGGCATTACTAACCCAACTGTTATCAACATAGCTTGGTCCCCCCTCCTTATCAGTGGATGTAAATTAATACTGATAGAGCCTCTCAAGGTAACCTAAAGGTTGCTGGAGCGGGGGGTATCATTCGAATTTTGTTTGGGGGATTTCATCATTCGGGTCTCAAGAAGTATTGGCATCGCCACCAGCACTTGTGCTGAACTGTGGGCGTTGTGAGATGGTCTCCAACTTGCTGTTGACCATGATATAACGTTATCTTGGAGTGTGATTCCAAGGTGGCAATCCACCTTATTATGAATAATTTTAATAACAGACATACTTATGCTGCTCTTTTGAATGATTGCAGGCACCTCATGGCCCTCTTGAACATCCAGGTCATTAATCACACCTTTAGAGAAGGAAATGGTTGCGTTGATCTTCTCGCAAAGCAAGGATGCAGCCAATATATCCCTTTTGCTATCTTCCACAATCTCCCCTAGTATCATCGATACCCAGCTTCTTGCAGACAGTATGGGTATTCCTTTTCCTAAATTTTGTAACAACACCTCACCTGTTGTGGTTTACTTTTTTATGGTCTGCAATTCTCCTAATTCATCAGCTCTAAACACTTCTGAGAGCTCTGATGTTTGTAACCTCCCCTTGACGGTCCCTAGTGGACAAAACTTTGTCCTTTTGGATTTTTAGTTTAATGCATTTTCTTTCTGGATTAAAAAAAAAAGTCTTTACGCGAATCATCAAAATTCAAATCACAAAACAAATTGAATATTACAATTTTTTTTTTAGTAAATACATGTGAAATCTCATTACAATCTGAATGAATCTCTATATGCCCAAACATCTAATGAGAAATCAACTCAAACTAAAAAACTACCATAAATAAACCATCTACCTACCAAATACACAAATATATAAATTACAAACTAAACTCACATTCCGTGACACTTGAACTCAGGACCTCACGGTTCAGGCACGATGCACCTACCAATTGAGCTAACAATTCAGGTGCAAATATTACTGATTTGTGTTGTGTTAATATGGTACTCCTCAAAGTACACTATATATATATATATATATATATATACATACTATTATTTTTGTAACTAGGTGAAATTACTCATTGCTCCTTTCAACTTTTAACCTGGAACGACCTTATCGCCCCGTTTTAGTCATTTCTCAAATGGCTGATTACTTTAAAACCCCTCTAATCTTAACCCTTTTGTTTAAAATGAACTGTCCTTATGTGTCATTTTAACATTTTGGTGTGATTAATGTTATTCCCACCGTTTTTCCTTTCTTTTGGTGGTTTACACATGGTTAATTACTTAAAAGGACACATGCAACTCCATGTCTTTCTACCCTCCATGTCCTTTTATGTCATTGCATTAGTTTTGTTAGTGTGTGAACTAATTAATGGCATTAATGATTGATTTAAATTTGATTTTGGCATTAATGTTGTTTGGTCTCTGTTCAATGTTTTTGGTCTTTCCCCCTTCTCTAACACAACTATACGTTTCTCCTAAAATCAAGCGTCAAAGGCAGCTTTGGCACAGAAGTACAAACGCCATTTTTAATTGAAGAATCATCACTCCCCTCTCTTCCGTTCTCTTCTCCTTCCCTATCCCTTCCCCATTCCTTTCTATTTTGTTTATTCGTGCTGGATGCAGTTCGGGGTATTTCAAATCTACGTTAGATTTTTTTAACCCCATCCCTTGGTGAATCGCTTCTGCTTCAACTTCATTCTGTTTTCCTATCGATTTCCCTTTGGTTGTGTTCAATGCATCTTGGTTGGCCGTTCTTATCTCTGGTGAAATTCGCAGGTTTGGAAACTATTATCTTCTGAGTTATTGATTGAATCCAATTTTTAGTTCTATTAAGTGTTCTTCTCTAATCTGGGTATTATGTTGCTTACATTTTATGTTATTGCTTTTTTGGTTATATCTTATGAATGTCATCGTTTTCTGCCTGACGATGTGTGCTTCCAATTCCGTCAGCCCGAGTTTTAGGTTTTTTAAAATTTCAATTACAATTGTCCTGATCCAATTCTGTCTGTCCATGTCTGTTACAAAAAAAAATGAATGGATTCCTAGCTAAATTGTGTTGAGACTTTGTCCTTTGGAGTTATGGATTGAAACTTCTCTTCATAGCAATATCTAAGTCAAGATTCTGCATCTTTTCCCCCAAAAGGAAAAGAGAAAGACAAACAAGAAGATTGACATTGATCTTTATTTTACTCTGTGATGTAGTGGAAAAAGGAGATGGCTTCACAAGTAGGGCCTCCAGGTTACCATCCAACTCCGAATGCAAAAACCCAGGACTAAGTCAGTTAAGAGAAATGAACGGAGAAGCGGCTCCAGGTATAGTAGAGGAAATATGAGGAAACAATAACTTTTTATTTTGTTTTGATTAAAAGAGTATTGTTTGAAGAATTTTTGTCCTTTTTCCTACTTGCAACTAAATGTTTGTTTCCATGTCCTTTGATTCAAGATTCTGCATTGTTGCTTTCTGTGAGCAGGTTTTGAGTTCAACGATTATTTCACGTTTTAGAATTTACAATTTAGAAAAGTGCTATTTTCAGGTTCAATTGCCAAATTTGGGTTGTCATTTGTTTATTTGCCATTCTCATTTTCTCCCTCCTATACACGGTAGGCTATCAAGGATGACATTGGAACAATTCGGATTTAGAAGCCCCATAAAGGGCCTTTTTATGTGTCCCCCAAAACTATTGATCAACTCATTTCAAATCATGGCAAGGGGGCATGGTTATACTTATTTAGACCCAAAATCCTTCCTTAATCCTTTTCAAGTCGATAGGTTTGATCATTATTTCAAAACATGAAAAGAATAATCACATGTTTATGTATTAGGTTGTACAAGTATGCATCGTATGGACTGACCGTCTTTGGTGTCTTTTTGATCATCAAGCATGCAATCCAGCTTTACTTTGATTCGGTTTAGAAGAATCACAGGTATGTTCACTGCTTCCTACACCGAATGATTCTCAATGTTCCATTTTATAACATCATTTTTTATTTAGAGGTTTAACAAAATTGAGTTCATGTCTATGGTAAGAACATCCCTTCTCCTTTTGTTGAGACACCACACTGTTGCCTTCGCTGCCACCGCACCTCTCTCTGCTTATAGATGCGTAAGTTCCATATAGCTTTTTTTATTCGCTCACATTTTTAGCTTTCAATGGGTTCATGATCCATTTAATTGATCAGTGTTTCTGTTTTTTATGGTTCTTAACTAGCTCTATAGTAATACTAAGCCACCAGCTGGAATTAACTAGAGCAGTTTTTGCAAACCTTTCAGGTTCAATGGATCTTTTCAACATTCTTAGAGTCAGATTTTGCTTGATTCATTGTTAACCATGGAGTGTTGTTTGTTTACTCAATTCAAAGCTATTTTAAATGATGTAATTGGTTTCGATTTGGCGAATACGGACTCTACTGTTTTTGTCATGGAAGAAAAGGTAATTACAACTAACAATGAGAGATGTATATTTGACTTTTGATAATAAATTTGAAGTTATTCAAGTTTTTTTGTTTGATGATAGATGAACAAGATGCTTGGGTTTGCAATGGTCCTTTCTAATCATAAGGAGAAAAAGTTATAAGAGAAGTATTTTACTGGCTATAATATAATTTTTATTGGTCGAGTGAAGTTTTAATATAAGTTTAGTATTCATTGTTCTTAAATTTTAAAATTTCTTACAAGAATGTTGGTACTAGGGCAGCTGAATACATTCTAAATTCTGCAATTTTAATTTAGTCTTAGCTGGAATTTGTTTATATGTGCTTCATGTTGAGGTAAGAGCTCCTCATGGCGTCTCTCATCACTCACTCAGAAATTTAGCTTTATAGAGTTGATTGTTTAAACTTTATAGAGATGACTATTTAAACTTAGAAATTTAGCGTACTTGAGTTGTAACTTATAAGGAGCTACTGTGTACTTGAAATTTAGCTCCAATTTGGCATTTCGATTCTTCTTTCTGGGCTACTTTGTTGGATAGCAATTGACCAAGGTCAGTTCTTGCCTATTATTTCTGTTTTGTATCAGTTTTTTCAGACAAATTGTGATTCTTTTTTACCTTTGCAACCAGTTCATTCAAGAAATCAGTTACAGTCACACACGTCCTGTAAGGGTGGCTTCTTTTTTTAGAATTGTTTTTGTTACGTTATCCGCTGATTTTTTTCTGAGGTTAATCATTGTGGCATAGAGAGTTTGATGTCAGCTGTGGTGTTCTATTTGCAGGCAACTGGGTTTCCTTTTCGTTGTATGTGATGGTACAGTTTCTCAGGGTTTAAGATCCAGTCACAGAGTAAAAG
>AWUE01015894.1:0-10445 GCA_001974825.2 Corchorus olitorius | reverse complement strand
CCCCCCCCCCCCCCCCACCCCCCACCCACACACACACACACAAAAGTCATACCACATCTTTCATATTCTAATTTTGTCTTCACAAATTCAACAGGAGAAGAGAATGAAGATCAAATGACTTAGACAAAATCCAGTGCAACACCAAGTTTAATTTATAAATTTACATTTTTTTGTTCTCAGAAGTGTGTATCTAAGTTTTTAAATAGAGACAATGTTTATAATTTCTCATGTATAAGCAAAGGATTTTCTATCTTTTACAGTCTTTTAAACTTTCAGATTGGTGACTTACCTTTTAGTGTTACCATACCTTTTTCTGACTAGACAAAATATAACATAATACATAAAAACACGCCCGCAGCACAAGCGCGGACTACCCTCTCGTTGTAATTATTAGAACTCAAATCTTAATCCTTTGCAATTGTAACGTATAATTCAAATCATGTCATATTGGAATATTTTGCGAGGATTAAGTTCCGAACTTATGAAACTCCCACTCTACATAACCCCACACAGGAAAAATGATATACTTGAGCACATATAATAAGTTAAAATTCGAAGTCAATTTATTGATTATCATAATTGTATGTTATCTATTGTACTATATACTTTTGATTCGTATAGTTTTGTCAACTCCCTTCAGCACTAAAACAAGTCTTCTATTAAAAACAGAAAAGGACTTCCCCTTGTGACAATAAGGCCGTCACTAATTGATTAATTTATGCGTATTATTTTTTACACAAACAAAATAGAATTAATTAAGTCTCTGCCAAATCCAATGTGTCTTTATCATTTGGAATTTTGCTTTGTTTGTAGTTGCGCGCTAATTAATTAATGCTTTATGTAAATTTGCTCACCTTGTGTATGTGATTATTACCATGTGATAGTTATGTAAAATAATTTCATAAAGTAGAAAAAAAAAGACGAAGAAATATGAACACTTTTCAAGCAAACATTAACGTGATTGAAAGAAAATTTAAGTTGTGCAAGTTCACTCTTCACTTTATAGGGATGTGATAGCTAAGGTTATATGTACCAAAGTTATTAGTCTATATACTGCTTATCTTTATGAAGTTCAACTTCAAAATTTTAAGACGGACCCTACATTTCCATAAATATTGAGATATATATATATATATTACTAAAAAGATGACAACTAGTAAAAGATAACAATAACCTTGAAAAGTAATTCATTTCAAACTAAAAAGGGTAACCAATGAAAGGGATTTTAATTTACTCCTTCGTCGAGTACTCTATATTTAATCGATCCCTCAACCATGCGAAGGGCCACACCAAAAAAAGAAAAACTTTATTACAAAATTGTTGGTTAGCTAGAAGGACACTAACACTCATAATCCTTTGTTACCTTCATCATTAACAACATACCAAAAAAATTTAAAAATATTAAAACGATGGGTCGATTCATGTCGGAATTTCGGACCGATGTTTCTAATTTTCGTCAATTCAATCCAACATGCCATGAACAATCTCATGTGTGAAACATAAAATGGGTTTTAATTGAACATTGAATTAGTTTCGATTATCATATACATAATGACCCTACTTTTGTATGGTTTGTTTGAAATATAAAATTCCATGTGGTAATAGTAATGGAAAAATGCCCGATTACCGCCACATGGCGAGTCGTGAATGGGTAGCTACAAGGAAAGTCGAAGCCTCCAAGGTGTTAACTGTTAATATAAAGGGTACTTGTGGTGGAGCCCTTGGGCCAGCAGCCCCAGCTCAGGCCAAGCTGCCTATCCTTTGAATTTCGATCTATTTGTGAAATTAAGCCAACTTGGGGAACTTTGATATATATGGTTTGGTTGGCCCCAACTTCTCCTTATCTCAACTTTTTTGAAAGTTCTTTTGAATTTATAACACATACGCAACAGCAAACAAAATTGTCCTAATATTCCTCAAGCCTTGACGTATCAAAATGTATACTATAAAGATAGATTTGATTAAAACATTAGTCAAATTCTTCGAACCAATCAGTTGACAACGTGTTGGAAAGTTTGACATCCTGTTGGTTGATTGGCCCAAGTTTTGTTGGCCCATCCGTCTTAAAAAATCATCATAAACTAAAACTAATGTTTTTTTAAAAAAAAAAAATCACTTAATTATATATAAATACATGCTTATTCCAAAAAATTTGAGTAACTTTCTTTTTTATTTTTTAAATAATCAGAGTCTTTGTGGATATATATGATCCAGTAGGAAAGTGACATGAGCCCACCAAGATTTTCCGTAAGAAGAAGATTAGAGGGAAAGAGAGCACTACTTAGTATTAAAATTTATATATTTAGGTTGGATAAGTCATTAGCCAACGTTTTTGGCTGGTTTTGGAAAAAGGTTGTGAAAATGTGCCAAGGAATGGGTCTATCTTTCACACCAACTTTGCTTTTGTTAATTGCTTCTATATGTTTATCCAAATCGTTTTGTTTTGTTTTGTTTGAAATATCGAGCTATGTCTTTTCCTAGGAAGCTGCCTACAATTTGAATAATTGTCAAACTTTTTACCCTATACTAGTGTTTCAATGTTAGGAAACATGAACGAAAATATATAAAATAATAATTTAAAAACAATAACATTGGATTCCTTGATCTTAATTCTTAAGCATGTCATTTTTCAATAGTAAAATTAATTAATATTAATAATAGTTAAAAAGATAATCTTTTTTCCTCATCTTCTGTTTTTTCATCCCTACTTAGCTCAACTTGTGGAGGAATCAAACTCGGATAGAAATCTTGCATCAACTTCTTGATTATGTATATCATTTTGAGTTAAATAAAAATGATTTGAATGTAGAAAAAAAAAATTATTTGAAATGACCTAAAAAATTATTTGAAAGGACCAATTTTAATATCAATGCTATGCATCAAAACATAAAAGGCTCTTCCTTTATTAGGGGGCATAAGATATGAGTGAGATGTGGCAAATCCGAGGCCCAGTTTTGGGTTTGGTATGGAATCAACTACTTTCCATTTTGGAACCAATCATATGAAGGAAGCCTGAAGCCTGGCAGTTGAATACCTTGAATGAGTCTAAACAAAGGGTATTGATCTGGCAATATTTATCCATTTAAAGTTGGGAAGAGGAAAAAGATTAGGAAAATGTTTCCCCTCCCCTCTAAATGCAGATGTCAAATCACAGTGGACAAATTTTAAGGTTGAACCAATCCTTATAAGGCAGCTTGAAGTGGACTCAAAAGGGTATAAATGAAAGATGCAAGTTCATTATAGTTTTCATTAGACAGACCATATTTTTCTATCTGGTTGCAGCTGCTACAAATAAATTTCATTTAATGAAATAGACCTTCCTAAGTTAGGGTTTTCCACATTTAGAGGTCAATAGAACATATTTTGTTGTTCTTGTAACCTATCTGATAATTTGATGAACTATAAAAAAAATCTGATAATTTGATGAATGTATAAAATTTAAAATACTTTCTGAATATCTTCTTTCAGTGTACTGAAATTAAGAGTTCAACATGAGATGGAAATGTCGACACGAAACCAGACTTTGTAAAACGTTTATCCATATACACCAACATATGCTTCATGATTCCTTTGTCATATACTAACATTATTATACCTCCACCTTTTGTTTTTTCTTTTAGTTTTTATTTTGAAATAATGACATCTGCCCATATCCTGAAACTTTAGGCAGATTTGTTTCCAGAAGGAAATGAATGCAAAGAGAGCATTGAATGAAAAGCCTATAAAAATGAAAAGATCCATTATTTGACTTAAAAAAGAGGCTAAGGATCCCAAGTGACCCATGGACCAAGGCAGTAACAATATTCATGGAAAAAGATTATGTGGACCACAACAATCTCCATGTACATATATAGATCAGTTAAAGGATAATGAATTCATGCATTGTATATAAACTTTTTTGCTTCAGCAAATGGATGATTTAATTAACCCTGGCCTTGCCTGGGCTGGACCTCCCCTATACCTATCTGACTGAGATATCAAATCTGATAAGAAAGAAGAAAAGTTAGTAAAACAAATTGCATGCATCGCCGCCTTAGCCCCCTAAAGCTACATGTTTTGTAATTGTAAGCACATTTAACAGCTCAATAATTTATTATCCCCTTCCTTGTATTCTAAATCATTCAATTTTTGTGCTTTCTCTAAACACGCATTTACTTCATAAAAACCAAAAGATAAACCCACGACGAGGGACCACTGACTCAATTAATTATGCTAAAGCTTATATTAATTATTGCTGAAAGTTTATAGTAACAAGTTTATTTTTGCCTCATGTAATGTAATGTAAATAAGAAAAAGAACCCCCAAACCGGAAAAAAAAAAAAAGGAAAAGGTAGAATATCTAGTGCATTGTTAATGGGGTTGGCTCAGTACAGCCCAGTCTTTTGAAACTACACATTTCTCCAGGCCCAACCTCATCAATTGGAGAGCTTTCTGTAATAGATTTTGGGCCCAAAATAATAGTCTTTAATCATGTGCCATCTTACTATATGTTATATATATAGGAAATCATGTGTAATCTTACTATATGTTATATATATAGGAAATCAAAGTTAGGCTAACATTTTTGTTTCTCGCAGATAAGCTAAATTCTTACTTAAGAGTTAGGAGTATTCCTTAGACAAACAACAAAAAAAAAAAAACTTAGGACTAGTCTAGCATTGCGTTTGCAGTTGAAAGACATTACTAACTGTGTAAAGGAGGGTTAGGCGAGTTTTTAATCTTGATAGTTTTGAAAGTGTCTTTAACACATGTCATAAATCAATGAATTGTTTTTTTTTCTTTTTTGGTATTAACTCTCTAAGATAGTATCTTGTAGTCATATTGGTCCGACTAGTCCGAAGTAGACCTGTTCATGGGCCGGGACGGGCCGGATTCGGGCCGGGCCTAACCTTAAGATTAACGCCATTAGTGTTGCCCAAGTCCGGCCCATTTATAAAACGGGCCTCAAATTTTTGTCCAAGCCCGGCCCATTTATCAAATACTTAGACCAAGGCCCGTCTAAAAGCCCGTCTAATATTTTTTTAATAATTATTTTAAGAATTAAATTATATTAATCAATTATATAAATATAATTGTAAATATAAAATATGATATGTACTACCTATAATATACTATTCTTATTGATAATAAGATTCTCTACATATATATAATTCATTCTTTTTCTTATTTAAAATACGTTGTATGTATAAATTATATTTAAAAAATATTATATATCAACAAATAAAAATAAAAAACAAGCATAATCCTTAATCGGGCCGGGCTTGGGCTTTTGCTCTTATACCCAAGCCCGGCCCATTTAATAAGCGGGCTTGATATTTTTGTCCAAGCCCATCCAATGGGCTTAAAATTCTTGTCTAAGCCCTTTAAAATATCGGACGGCCTTACGGGCTTGGGTGGGTAGCCCGGCCCTTGAACAGCTCTAGTCCGAAGTTGAGTTACATATTTTCACCATTCCGAGGACTTGAAATCAATTGAATAGTAATACTAGTATTATTAGATGATGACCTTTCATATTTAGGTGAAAAAATGCCCTGAAGGCTCCAAAAGGCCCAAAGGGAATTTGAGATAGTTGGGAAAAATAAGCCCAAAAGAAGGAACTAATAAAAAAAAGCCTCAAATATCTAAAATTTGAACGGCTTGCTCTGAACCTAGCTCTGTTCACTTGACGGCGGAGGAACCTGATCACTTGGATCGTAGCACTGAAAAGGTAAAAGAGGGTGGCGGTGGTGAGCAATGGCGGGGCATGGCTCACCGGGATCCTTCAGGGATAAAGCTCGTTGGGATAATAATCTGGGCTACATTAATATGGTAGCCATTGAGGATGATGAAAGCTGGTCGGACGATGAAAATGGTTTGGGAGAAACGGCAGATTCCTCTATCCCACGTCTCTTATTAGACGATGCTGTTAAGAAGAAAATTCGGCAGCCATGGGCTACTTCTCTCATCATTAAATTATTGGGAAAATCAATTCCCTTCCATACTTTTCATTCTCATTTACAGAATCTTTGGCACATTGCAGGGAAGACTGATTTTATTGAAATGGGTCGAGGGTATTATGTGGTGAGATTCAAGTCAAAGGCTGATATGATTCAGGTCTTAACCGGGGTTCCTTGGACAGTGGAAGACCATTACCTTCTTGTTCAGAGGTGGAAACCTAATTTTAGGCCGTCGATTGCTTCTTTCGATTCTACGGCCGCCTGGGTACGGTTGCCGGAACTACCCATCGAGTATTTTCGAGAAGATGTGCTCATGGGAATTGGGAAATCCCTTGGAGAACCCTTCAAGTTAGAAGCGAATAGCAGAAGAGCAAATTTTGCCCGTATTTGCGTGGAGGTCAATCTCTCGAAACCGCTGGTTTCAAAAGTTCAAATTGGTAATTTAGTTCAGATAATTGAATATGAAGCCCTCCACACGGTGTGTTTTGAGTGCGGTGTGATGGGTCACCGGGAGGAAGCATGTCCGCTGAAGAAGCCGCCGCCGCCGGCGGAGCTCCAGAAACAAAAGTTTTTAATGAAGACCCATGACAGAAAAGCTGAGAAAAATGATGGCCAGCCATTTGAAAGTACGTTCTGTTTAGGGACTTATTAGAATCCATTTACTTGGTCTTCTAATAGGTCAGTTTTTATCAATCTTGATGTTGATTTGTTGCAATTTAGTTTCTTCTTCACTTCATTTCTATAGTAATATTTTGTTGAGTTGCAGCTTAATTTCTTTGGCTATTCACCTGTCACTATCCTTTGATCCAGTCCCAACTTGACTGGGCACACTTATTATTATCAAGAAAAACAGATTAAGTAACAAGCAAGCAAAAACATTAACACATGACTTCATTTAATTTACAGGAATTCATTTTCCCTATTCAAGGAATGGATTCATTAAGAAGTGGGGCAGTAGGTATTTTGGTGTATTCCATCTCTGCTTCCAACTCAACCTCTTCTCCATGGTTTTTCTTGCATTTATAGTACAAAACAGTGTATGCTGTGTGCCCAAACATCCTCACCATCCAGATTGAATTCAAAACCAGCAATACCATTAGAATTCTCACTGCTTCGGATCGCTTAACATTGAAGTTAATGATCCATCTGAAACCCTGGAACAGTATCACAGATAATATAGTCAACACAAGGCTCAATATGAAGCCTTGTAACTTCATGCCCTTGACAATCTCTGCAGCTTTCCCAAGTGCTTCGATCCCCGATTTCTCTTCCATGATGGAAACGACGATTGACAGATTCCAAACCACAGATAAGTAAATGTAGAATACCATAGCTAGAATCCATAGCAGGATTCCAGAATATGATGAGATTACTTGATTCCCAAGTATCAGAACAAGTGGGAGCAGAGTAATTAGGCTAAGGAAGATGTAACCAAGACTAAAAAGAGTGATGTAGAAACTAGTTATAAATGGTCTCTTCAATGATCTGATTGTCCTTAATACCAAATTCTTCATCGACGTTGTCTTGCCACCATGAATCAAAGCTGAAGCGTGGGTGATTGAAACTGTGAAGAAAATGGAGGCAATGGCACTGAGGAGCAAGAAAATCCACTCTACACCTGCAAAGATTTTGATGTCTCTTTGAATACCGACGAAAACATTGGTGAATTCAGGAGTACCCGGACTTGTTAGAAGAAGGAAGCTTTGCTTGATTAATAAATCGGAGATCAATGGTTTAAGGGAGAAAATATTGAAGAGGTAGAGCATGGAGTGAAGGGAGATTATGAGTGCTGCTATGAAAGCCATGAGCCTCCCATTTTTAAGGTAAATTTTGTATGAATCTAATAAAAGTGTTAACAGATCAAGAAGCAGAGGAATAAAATTCTCCATTTTTGTGGAAGGAAAGATGAGACAGAAACTTGCTCTCAAGCCCTTGAATATTTCTTCTATGGGACTTGATTGGTTTGCAAGGGAGTAGAAATATAGTCTATTTATATACTAGACATGTAAAAGTAAATAAAATATTTTCTATGTATTTGAAAAAGTCTTTTTTGTTTTGAGGCAAATGAAAGTATAGTCTGCTAGTTGTGTCTAAATTTAATTGTGGGGAGCAAAAGTCTTGGTCTTTTAATACTATGTTTTACTAGTCAAAGTTTGTAATGCAAGAAAAAACTTCAACACGGAAATTAGACTTGGCCCATGTCTAAGGAAAATTGTGCCTAAACTAATAAATAAACAAGTTGATCAATCCGCGCTGGTGCGTCGGACTTTTTTTGTTATAGATCTTATTATTATTGTTTGAATATAGAAATGATTTCGTTTCAAAAATTTGAAATTTTATTGTATTTTGTGTATTTGTGAAGTAGTTTGTCATTTAAATGGATCTCAATTTTCTATATATATAACTTATTAATAATGGTGGTTGAGTTTTATAGCTATAAAATTCATTTTTTGTTGATAAAATCGTAACTTGTAATCCATTTCTTATTCTCGGACATTAACCTTGACTACTTAAAATATCTTCTTTCTCATAAATCTAATTATTTCTATCACTATAGTTCGAGAAAGATGAGAGACGTTAAATTAAAACAAAATCAATTAGTCTGAAGACTTTAATGAGTTTTACACATAAAATTACAGAAATAGCGAAATCAAGAAGAATAAAAGGAAGACACAAAGTGGGCAAATGAGTCTTCCAAAAAAGTGGCAAAAGACCTAAATGAATTGTAAGAAACTAATTGAGGGACTTCTTGATAAATAAATAATAGATGATTTGATGGTCAATAAATGCTTTCATATTTAATTGGTTAAAAACTCTTGCAAGTACAAAAAAAGGGCTGGAGGAAAAGGAAATTGTGAGAAACTAATTAATTGAGGGCCTTCTTGATAATTAACCAAATGAGAAAAGACATAAAAGTACAAAAATATTCAAATCGAGCTTCCTCATCGATTCTCAAAAGGAGCTTTTAGTAATATCTCTGGGTGTTTCAAATAATATTTCACAGAGAACAACTAATCAGAGATGAATGAAGTTCAAAGAACTTCAAAGAAAGGTTAGATGAATTCAAAGATACTGCATTTCATTTGGCTCAACTAGTTGGTGTATGTTTTAGAACTTAACAACTCTAAAAGTTGACATTTTTAATAATTACCCATGTTCTACACATTAATATATACTGTATACAAACAAATTGACCACCAAAAATAATTTTGTTTAAATCTCCACCCTCTAGTACCACATGTCAAGATTCTAAAAGCTTTGACCAAAAAAAAATCCCTTTAGAGCATATGTTTGCAACCTTCTCCAGTAGATTAGTTCTGAATACTGGTTTTACTATATTGGAAGGATTCCTTCGCAGAAAAGAACTAAGAATCATAGATTTCCGTGTATCGTAGCAAAAAAGAAGTTTTCCGTGTACTGAAATTGAATATTCCGTTCCATTCAGAAAATAAAAGTCTTGGCCAATTAAGAGCAATTTTCTATATGTTTTAAGATTTTCCTTTGTGTTACTAGTCAATTCTTGTCTTGAGAGGCAAACAAAACAAAAATGATCACATGTTAGAGATTTTGGTGCATGAGTGACAAAGTAAACTTCATCCATATCTAGTGATAATTAATAGAGGAAAACGATTAAGAAGGAATATTACATGCAAAAGATCAGAGATCAAATTACCCATAGTTTCCCCTTATAATAAAAGGGTTAAGAATCACAAAAACCTTATAATAAAGGGTTAAGAACCACAAAAACCTTATAATAAAAGGGTTAAGAACCACAAGAATTATCATATCCAATGTCGGTGGAGTTTAACATAAAATTAATTATTATAATAATAAATAGGACTTAATTATGCGCCGGTAATTTGTATGGGGCACATCATCACCTATGGCTTCTGCTTTCAACTCAAGGTCTTCACCATGCATCTTCTTGCACTTGTAGTAGAAAACAGTGTAGGCTGTGTGCTTAAACATCCCCAGCATCCACACGGAAGACTTCAACATCAGCAACCCTAATATAACACTGTCTGGTTGCTTAATAGACCCCAACCCCTCCGACACAACACTTAACACAAGACTCAACATCAAGCCTTGTAACTTCATGCCCTTGACAATCTCTGCCGCTTTCCCCAGTGCTCCCATCCCCGATTTCTCTTCCAGGATCGAAACCACGAGGGACAGACTCCAAACCACAGATAAGTAACTCCAGAATACCTCGGTTGCAATCGAGAGCAGGATATCAGAATATGATGGCATAACTTGTTGGGAAAATTTTTAAAAAGGACAGTGTATCAGAAATATTTATTGATTGGTACCATACCAAATTAAATTTACTAGGAAGGAAATGGAACTTTAAAAAATTACTAAGGAGAAGGTTGTATTGACATTTTTACCCTTACTTAAAATTTCAATTCAACGCCAATAATTCTAACTTTATTGTTGAAGAGATTTGGGCAGGAAAAAATTGATTTAAAGAAGATGAACAAAAGAAATCAGGGAAGAAAAAGGAAAAAA